>JAVXUP010003043.1:0-90629 GCA_033070095.1 Escallonia herrerae | reverse complement strand
ATGTTATGTTGTGGGATTTTTGTTAATTTCTTTTTGCACTTTTTGTTCCTTCAATTGATAAATATTTCTGTTTATAAAGTTTGAGTAGGTATATTATTATTCAACATTCAGCGTATGACCGAGGCTCCTTTATGCTTTTTTCTCCTTCCTCTAACGGGAATCACGTATCTGCACCTGCAACTTCGTTGTCTTCGCACATGCACCCGTCCATGCTTCTTAGATCAGTGGTATAGTAACATTACTTTTGTGTCATTGGAAAACACTGGGGCTGTTTACTTTGCGTGTGTAAAATTTATTTGACTGCTTATACAAAGAAAGTGGTCTTCGGCATGACCAGATCCATGTCGTGCAATTTCCAAATAGTATTTAAAGATACTATATATGTTTAGGGTTAGTATCTGAAATTTTTTTCTCTTTTATTATTCTCCAGGCCATGCCTGGTACTCCTGATGGGAGGCCCTAATGGTACTAAAGTTTGCAAGGTTTAACAGCTGGGCCTCTTGAAGCTTGTCTGGTTAATTATATTTGTTGGTAGTTTCTTTTATGGACTAAGATCTTGGTGGGGCTTGAGCCCCCAAAAAACACACAAATAACAAGAGAATAGTAATTAGAGAATGGTAATTACAGATTCCTGGATCTCTTCCTTACTTTTGGTATTCCACTGTAAGATTACTTTTATCTTGTATTTCGTACAGTAGATGTTGTTAGGTATTAAAAAATTCCTTTGTCCCAACAAAGCATCCTTAAGAAATTCTGTAGGTTTTTCTTCTTTTCTGTTTACATATATTAAATAAAGCAGGGACGTTACTGCACCGCTGAGTTTACAAAATGTAGTTTTCATTATGGCATATGATATTCTTGGCACCAGCAAACTCGACTTTTACGTATACGATCCCATAGTCAGCGGTCAAAACCACCATCCTTTAGGGATTAGCTCATTTTTTATCCTTTACATGTCTTGTCTTCCCTTATGCTATCACAAATGTAAGTTTGTTTTCTACTTTCATAGTAAGCTTTCCTGTCCATTTTCTGATTTTGCGTCAGTTGTGTTGTTTGGTCTTCTTGAACTGATTTTCTGGTTAGGTGTTTAACTATAGCTTAGGGTAAATCAACAAGATTTTATTCATCAATTTCAAATCATTTTGTATCTCTGATCTGCGACGCAAGTTGTATAAGATTCTCATGTGATTCGTGGTCAGTGATTTGTTTATATGCTGAAATTACTATTTTCATATGCTTGAATGCATGCTTCTTGTTTCATTGAATACTTCTATACTTCTAAGCATGCATTCCCTTCTCTATTTTCCTACCATAGAAAAAGTTAGCTCTTGCTCACGTTTACCGATTGTGAATAGGTTGATGGCTACATTCATAATGAGGAGGAAAAGCACTACAAAAAGATAATATGGGAAGAAATGAACAGGGAGTATGTTGAGGTGATCTGCTTCATAGTCTGCTTAATATTACAATCCATCACATATGCAGCTTGTATGATATTTGGCAATAACTCCAGTCGTGGATCTGTAGATTAAGTTACCTTCCATGATTTTTATATGGTCAGATACTGCAAGATTGAAAAGTATTTCCAACTTAAATACTAATTGGATGCCTCTAGTGGTTTTGTCCACGTATATAGCTTTTCTGGTCTGGTACTTTGCTTTTATTAGATTTTTAAAAACTGAATTTAATTCACGCTAAAGTTATTTGATGTTGAAATAATGCACAGGAGCAAGCAGCTAAAGAAGCAGCCGCAGCTGCTGCAAAGGAAGCTTACGAGGCAAATTTTCGCAACTGTCCAGAGGACATGGAAGCTGCTCGGGAGTTTGCTGCAGCAGCTGCAGCAGCTGCAATGAAATTAAAAAAGGTAATTGTGGAGATAGACATTTAGTCTTTCTGCTTGAGATACTTTTTATGAACACGTAGACGTTGCTGTTACCATTAAAATGAAATCAGTGATTGACATGATGCTGTATTTCTAACATGTTCAAACTCATTTTTGTTTGCCTTGCGGGATATTCATGATATTAGGTTGGATCTTTATTCGCTCTGCTCGCAGAGCGGCATACAAAAAAGCTGTGCAAATACAAAAATAAGGCCTAGAACCCAGCGCACGATGACCTTAATTTGATGACTCGATCTTTAATATGCAGGAAAGGCAACAGAAGCGAGCGGCAGATGCAAGAAATTTGGCTCCTGCTCAAACCGCTGTAGAAGCCACACGTCAAATGTTAGATAAGAAGGTATTATGTCGGATAGTATGCGGCCATAAGATACTTTCATTTTGACTGCAAGTACAAGAAATTGAGCAATCGTGAAAATATTTTTCTTTCTGAAGGGTAGTAATGAGGCTAAGATCTCGACACAATGTTGATATGTAGCTTTGCTGCTAAAGTTTTGTTAAATCAAAATTAATGCTTCACCTGTAATGGGTGTTAAATTGAAAACATGATAAGATATGGTGGTTATGCCGAGGCTGCCTAAGTCTCCGTCGGTCGCGGAAAGGCTCTAGTGCTTTCCCTCTTAGAAATAACTTGCTATTTTACAGTTCACATTCCTTCTCAATTTACGGGTGCTGTATGCAAAGTTCTTAAAGAAGTCTTGATTTGCTATCTAACTCCAAACTTGTTAGAAGCCCTGAAGAACTATGATGAAAGTGGGTTACTGAGAGATTTCTTTTTGTTGGTTTCTTTTTTAAGTTTGTTTTTCTGTTCCTCACTTGATCCCATTATCGCTCTGTTTGGCCATTCATCTACTCTGAATAGGCCCATCACCCGAAGGTGATATTATCCTTTTGCACCTATGTAGTTTGAGTCGGTCACTTCAGTAGTTTAGTTGCAAGAGATATTTTACTCACGAGAGAAAACAAAATAGAAGGTATTACTGGAGAAAGTCGGTATGTGATTGAACTGTGGTATAATTTGCGTCACATATAGGAATTCTTAAAAATTATGGGTGCAGTTGTACTATGAAATAGGTTTCTGTGATAGTTTTTGTTCATGAGGGGGTGGGTGAGTGTATATGGTGGAGAAAATAGCCAATCCTACACGCACAACACAGACTGACTGACATGTTAAAGTAAACAAGTACAGCCAGGACCAAGCCATAGGAAAATAACTACGTCACTAGCAACTATGGTAGTTTGTTCCTTCAACAATATTGATTAGTTAATACCAGCTTGTACTATATGACAAAAAGGAACAAAAAGGTCACTTGTAGGCCGCATGTTTGAATGCTTATTCAACTTTTCTCTAGGCGTATCTGCAATTTTTTTAGTGTTTGTGATACTGGAATTAAGATCCTCTTCAGTTTAGTTGATATACGGACAAAGGATATTTTAGGACATCATAAAGTGGATTTCCTGCAGTCTGCCGTGGTAGACTTCTTTTTGTTTAGTTGGAGATGAGCTGATGACTTGTCCCGGTGGACGCCAGCGAAGGATAGAGTTGTCTCAGTTCTTTCCTTCTATTATGTGTTGAGGAAAAGATGTAAAACGTGTTTTACTTGGAAAAATGGTTGGCGTGTGCTCATTCTCCTATGGGAGTGGCTGTCTTTGTGTTGATCTCTGTTAAATTAATATGCTATTTTAACGAATGATAATTGGCAAGAGCATAATTATTAGTAGTTGGTTTTTTATGTGCAAGAAGGATCAGGAGTCGGTTAATCATTTATTGCTTCATTGTGATATTGAGAGATGTTTTTGGTGCTTGCTTTATACATTTTTTGAGATGTTGTGGGTGATGCCGAGGTCAGTCAGTGAACTCTTGTGGTGCTGGAGTGAGGCTAGTGTCTCGAAGGCTTTACGTAAAAGATGGAGGTTAGCGCCCTTATATGTTATGTGGTCCATTTGTAGGGTGTGAAACTTGCAGGATTTTGAAGGAGTTGTGACACGTGTCTCAAATGCACTCTTCTTTTCTGAACCTCCTGTAGTTTTGGGACAAGGAGGAACTCCCAGGATCATCCGATGCTGTCTTGGCCTTTATGGATGATTTTAGTATAGGGTCAGCTATTTGAGGTGCATCTAATGTGGGGTTTGTTTTGTTTGCATTTAGCGTATGGCTAGGGCATCTTGGTGGTTTGTTCTTCTCTTTGTAATTGGTTTGCCCCTCCTTGGGGTCTCTCTTTTATAATAAATAAACTTGGATTCATTAAAAAGAAAAATGAACTGATGATGTTGCATTCTGTTTTTGATTTGAGTTTAGAAAACCTAGGCTTAGGTTGGTTTTGACCCTTTTCTTGAAGAATAAAACGATTAAAACAGTAACTGAAACAGGAAGTTTTCCTTGTTGCTCTCTCTGTCTGTCTCTCGTACCCCTCCTCACTCTCCGTATATATCTACACACAAACATGCATGCACAGATATATATATATATATATATATATATATATATATATATAGGGAATAACGAATATATTGTTAGCCATAGGCAACTTGCCTAAGGCTAACTAATAAAACTGTAATTTTGAGTTGATGAACCTAGTCTTTCTTTTTATGTTTTTTCTCATAGCTCCCTGCAAATTTAATCAAATCTCTCACTCTCTCATCACACCACACCACACCACACACCGCCCTCACCTGCTGTCAGCCTCCAGACGATGCCCATCACCACAAATCACTGCCACCATACACAAAAGAAGCAAGCACACAGGATTTTCAGAAAGTGGCACACAGAAACCAGTCACTCCTCTCGCCTCCACCGCTGGCAAGATGTTACTGACAAATAGCGCCGACGCAGCAATGATGCTTCGCCATTTTCCCTTTACGCTTTGCTACTAGCCTAAGATTTGAAAATTTCCTCTAATCATGATGATCTTAGGTAATTTTAAGTTACTTCTGTTGTTGATCCCAAATGAAATAGGAAAAGGGTCGGTAAAATATCGCCACTTGTCGGCGATATTTGCGATATATATATGACGGAGGACGGCTGGTGGCGGAGCAGATTGAGTGCCGTAATTTGATGCCGCTGGGGAGGACAGATCGGCAGTGGTAGGTTGATCTATATAGCGGCGATTGTTGTTTGTGATTTGGGGGGGGGGGGGGGGGTTGCTGTTGCAGAGGTTGGCCGGCAACGGGGCGGTGTGGACAGATCTGAGAGAGAGAGAGAGTTACGAGGAGAGAAAAAATACGAGGAAAAAAAAAAGACAATTATAATAAACTGTGCAAAACAAGACAAAACGACGTAGTTTTAGTCGTTAGCCTCAGGCAAGTTGCCTAAGGCTAGCAACATATTCGCTTCCCCCCCCCCCCCTCCCCCACACACACACACACACACACACACACACACACATATATATATATATATATATATATATATGAGAGCCGATCCACACCCACCGGTGGAGAAATAACAATTTCTCCTCCATAAATCTAGCCATCCACGTGTACTCGTGGATGGCCCAGATCTTTTTTTTTGAAAAAGTTGCAACCGCCACTCTTTTAAGCGGTTGCAGAATTGACAAAAATGCCCCGTAAAGCTGAAAAACCCCCAACCGCAAGAAGACTAGCAGTTGGGGGCCCACGAATTCGCACACCCAACCGCTACACTTTGTAGCGGTTGCACTGCACTTTTTTTAAGATTTTTTTTATGAAAAAGTGGGGCCACTTAGGATTTTTTAAATGACAGATTCCAACCGCTACTAAGTGTAGCGGTGGGGTGGTGCAAAAGAAAAAAAGTGTAATGATTCCAACCTTCACTCTTTGTGAAGGTTGGAATCATTACACTTTTTTTGCCAACTGCATAAAAGTGTAGCGGTTGGGATGTCTCTTTGTCCCACACACGAAGTAGGAAAAAAAACACACACACATGAAGCAAAGCTGGAAAAAAAAACACACGAAGCGAAGCAGGAAAAAAAAACACACATGAAGCAAAGCAGGAAAAAAAAGTAATGATCCCAACCGCATAAAAGTGTAGCGGTTGGGGTGTTACCGTGGCCCCGCCTTTTCTCTCTTTTTGTGTTTTGTGCAAAGCAGAAGGAAAAAAAAAATTGTGTCTTTGTGCGAAGCAGATGCAAAGCAGAAGGAAAAAAAAATGGCAATGATGACCAACTGCAACAAAGTGTAGCGGTTGGTCAGCGCCTCCAACCGCAACACTTTGCTGCGGTTGCGTGTGCTCCCATGGGCCCCCAACCGCTAGTCTTTCTTGCGGTTGGGGTTTTTTCGGGCTAGCGGGGCATTTTTGTCAAATTTTGCAACCGCTGCTCTTTCCAGCGGTAGCAACTTTTTCAAGAAAAAAAAAACACATCTGAGCCGTCCACGAGTACACGTGGACGGCTAGATTTATGGTGTAGAAATAACAATTTCTCCACCAGTAGACAGGGATCGGCTCCCTATATATATATATAGGGAGCTGATCCGTTGTTAGCGCTAGCACCGCTAGCACCGTCAGCTACATAATGTAGCGGACGGTAAGTTATCGTCCGCTACATTATGTAGCGGACGGGAAAACAGCGCTAGCAACGTGCTAGCGCTAGTAATGGATCACGACCCATATATATATATATATATATATATATATATATATATATATATATATATATGCGTGTGTGTATATGTGTATCTTGTTTGAGAAGTATCGGCTGATGTGGTACTTCACCGTTGACAATGCATTAGTCTTATTAATGGACATTAGGATATTTGTTTCTGCCACCCATTGAAACATGGACTATGAGGGTTGTGTTTGTTGACATTGTTATTGCTACTAGCACTGATATTGTGTTAGTATTCTGGTGCATTATCTCTATCCATGGCTGCTCATGTAAGCTTATCACAATCTGCTAAGTTTTAATGGAACAGGTGTATTATCCCCGTTTGTTGATATTCCATTTATCTTGTTTCTATGCAGAGACTCAGCTCAAAAATCAACTACGATGTGTTGGATAAGCTTTTTGATGAATCTGTATGTTAATCTTCATTCCTTCTTCTTTAATTTTTTGAATTTCCTATCTATTACTCTATTTAGCTGACCAGGTTTGTTTATACCAAGTTGTTACTCGAGGCTATGTTTGGATAGCCTTTTGAGAAAACATGAAAACAGGACTTAACCTTGCCTGGATACCATTTCAATCACAAAATAATGGAATCTAATTAAGTGCTATCTGTAACTACCTATGTTGTTTGGATACTATTTTCCAACAGAGTAGGCACAAAGGATTAATATTATATTAGAAATGGATTAGTTTATAGTTTTGAAAGAAAGTAAATTTGGTCTTTTCAGAAACCAATATAAAAAATGGTAAACAAACGCAAAAAACCTTTTAGAGGCTATCCACAAACAGCCTTAGGATGCATGCTTCAAATCAATGTAGGCGCTGTTACATAAATCATAGAAGTAAATGCACTTTTCCACCTTGTACATTACCTCATGTGCTATTTACCCCTCCCCACTTAAATGATTAGCAGTAAACCGCCCTGCACTTGCGGAAATGTAGCTTATTGGACGACCAAATGATTTTAGTTGCATACCATAGGTGAAATGGAAATGACGATTGTGATCAGATATGAATTTGCTTCTCCCATGCTAAATGTCAAAATCGGTGCCTTTAGGAATGTGAAATGAACCCAAACCACGATCTGGTGAGTTGACTGTGAGATGAAATTGATGTATTTTATTGTTATTACTATTATATATAGGGTCGCTATCTTCATTGGTACTAACTGCATTATCACCCATTATGGTTGCAAACATGTTTGAAGTGACGTACTAGTTGTTTCTTGTATGAAGCATGGACATGGGCACCAAACTGCCATGCATGTCAAATCTTAGGGTTTTTATGTTATGATCACTAGGATATTACGAATACAAAACCATAAAGGTTATCTCAATCAGGGCGTTCTCATTTTTCTGAGTCCATTGTTTATATATTTGCTCTCTCTCAGCCCATGATGTGATGATTAAGTCTTTTCTTTGACAAAATTTATCATCTTTTTTTGAGTTTTACAACCAAAGCGGGGGGGGGGGGGGGGGGAATAACAAATGGACGAAAAAGACATCATAGTGGCAATCATTGGACGACAATTCGGTCTTATCTTCTCCTGGTCTCCATCACCTGTCGCCCTCGGCATTGATTACAACAAGATCATTTCATGTCAAGTGCTGGAGGTGAGTCTGGAGGGTGCCAGATAGGACACAAGAAGAAAGAGAAGCTCTTCGCATCTAGAATGCTTAATGGGTACTGGTAATGTAGTATTTTGATAACTAAACAGGGGAAGAGGCTAACTTAATAGCATTATCAACCCTCTGAAGAATGAGCTTATCCGTACAGTTCATAATGGATAACTTTTGAGGGTTTGACCACTGATGGCACGGAGGTTATCTTTTGAAGTCGTAGAGGAGGAAGCCTTAGAGTTGATGACCCAGGAAAATGATTTATGAAATAGTTAAAACAATTTTTCCTCCATTGGAACAGCTCACAGCATTTTTTGGCAAGACAACTAAATTGCACTTTCGTAACTGACTAAATCACACTACTTATTAACAAATGATAATCTTGATAGCAGAGAAAGCTATACTATCAGTACGTGGAGAGCAGACATTGGTCTCTCTTCGGAAAATTCAACAAGTAAGTTGCGATAAATTGCAATATGGATAAGGGAGATGCCTGTCGTTCTAACTTCAGTGTATGCTAGGTTAGGTATAAATTTTTTCCTCTATCTAGGACTTCTTTTTATATCTTCTGAGGCGGCATTTGATATTGGGCTAATCAATATAGGTGTCTATGGCTCACCACAAAACTATGCCTTTTTTTCTTAATAAGCAGACATACAATTTGATTTGGTATTGTTGTTATCCTGCAAGTAATTTACAGTCTTCCAGCAAGAAACTCTGGAGAGCTTCAGAAACGATGATGAGCATGGAAGTTCTAGAAATAGAGGGTCATTTGTTATTTACCTAATCAACCATCAACCATTTGGAATAAAACTGGATGCGGAGAATAAGGACATACTTGTCAAATGCCATGGACCACAGAAAAGTTAATCTGTGGTGCACCCCATACGTGGTTTTCACCCTAATATTTGTAATAAATATATCTGTTTGGAATGTAAGCTATTGCTCTTAGATACGGGTCCGGATTCACGTGTAGCAGGTTGCTCCAGAGAATCCCAAGAAAGTTGAACTGATTCATCCGTGTTACTCGACGGTAAAGTTCGACTTGAATCGGAGGACAAACCTAAATATGAGAAGTTGGGCTCAGATGATGAATTTGAGGATGCAGGTGATATAGCAGGAGGATATGCTGCAGAAGTGTATGATGAGAATGTAGAGGAAGGATACGAGTATGACGAGGATTATGGGTTTGATGGGTATTGACAAATAGATACGATCCTTCTTTTGCTTACACATGGACGGGAGGTGTTGGGCTTTATATTCGTTTAGCTTGTTAACCTACCAAATTTGGATTGTAAAACACACACACAGAGGGAGGGGGGACTTGTGGTCAGGCGCTGTAATTGTAGAATCATCAGTTTTTCTGAGAAAGGGGACCATATGTATTACACCCCGGTTTACCTCTCATGCATGCTTTCCTGTATTTGCTATTGATATATATTCACCTGTACATCGATAAAACTGTTCTCAGCCATCTGTGTTTACTCGTTAAATTTACTTTGGGTCATGAAGGTGTTCACTTTTGGTTTAGCTATTATTCAAATTTGAACCGCTTGGACATGCTCGCGACTATCGAGAGGCATTTTTGATGTCTTTCTTAAACTTCTGAGTTAGCAGAAACATTGTCAAATTGTTTGAAGAGCTTTGTCCTCGTATTGGTGTCATCCCCAGGAGATCTAGGCTCCTCAGTTCTCTTCGAATAACTGCAGCTTTACCAACATCCATGTTGTTATGTAGGTGGCGGTATTGCTAATAGCTACATATCAGAATAACCGATAGACTCAATTCATGTCTGGTTTCATGCTGTCACACTCGGTGTACATGGACTTGCTCTCATCTATTCATGCATGTTATTAGACACATGGAGTTAAGATTTATTACGACCTTTTGAACCCTTTTGTCCATTAGATGCAATTCTGTTACGCAATCCCAAAGTGAGATGAAAAAAAGATAAAAGCTAAGAAAATTACAGTGGGAGTGGCGCTTGTTTCAACCGGCCGTTTTAAAAGCACAGTTCGGGGTGCCAGGTTACTCAAAATATTAATGGGTGGTCAACCCAAAAAATTAAAAAAAACGTTGTTTTTAACAAATTCATTGCAGTTTACAAAGATGGGTCAAGTTTGGTTTATTCAATACAAAACTGAGTAATGTTGATTTTAAACACAACTTATAAACTTTCTCATAGAATGTTCTAGTACTGTGCTAAGTTTACTTTTAATGATAATACTCCCTCGTTCCCAAACATATTGCTCAGTTTTTCCCTTTTGCCGGTCCAAAATTTTTGTTCTCTTTCGATTCTTTTGTGTGATATCGATAGTGTTAGGGAAGGTCGATATTGTGGCAGGTGAAGGCAATGCCGATCTTAACGATGATTTTGGTGGTGTCAGCATAAATGGAACGCCTAGGCATGGCGGAGTGCCTGGGCATTTGATTAGGCGTTCAACTGTTCAGCCGCCTAGGTGTTGAGGCGGTTGCCTTGGCGTTGAGGCGGTTGCCTTGGCGTTGAGGCGTATGGTTCGTTTCCAGTCAATTAGTTTCCCCTTTTTTCCTGTACTCTGAGATGAACTGTTGAGTAGATATAAACCTAGGAAATTGTCACTGGAACCCAAATTTGTATATTCTTGATTCTGTTGGGAGCATGAATTGGAATTAGTGATTGGTGTTGTTTGTTTTGTCTCCAAAATTATAGTGAGCGCTTTTTGCCTGCATGTTTACGAGAGAGAGAGAGAGAGAGAGAGAGAGAGAGAGAGAGAGAGAGAGAGAGAGAGAACTGAAAATCAGGTAAAATGACCAAACTCCTAAAAAGTTGTGCAAGTCAAACGTGTGCATTTTTTTTTGAACAATAGCGTATATTAATCTTCTAGTATAAAATCACAAGTGTGATATCGAAAAATGTGTGATTTAGGAGTTGTACGTTTACATGATTTAATTTTCGTTTTTTTAATGATGATGAAAAAGATGTCATTTTTTTTTAATGTACTTGAATCTTTTTTCACCTTTTCTCGCTGCTCGTAATATTTGTGTTAGAGAATGCTGGGTTGTCTCTACTATTGAACAATTTTCTTCCTATGCCATTAACGCCTAATTACGTTGTCACGTCAGAGACAACCCTCTCTCTCTCTCTCTCTCTCTCACACACACACACACTTACCTCCATTTTTCAATGAACAACAACTCTTCAATTCATTCTCACATCCTTCGCATATCTGCCGAAATTAACGGAGAAGCTACACTGAGACGGAATCACTCTGGAAGGGGAAGGAACTGTACAGCCACGCACAGGGAAGGGGAAGTCACACACAAATGTGGGCCCAGGGAAGAAAGGGTGGGGAGGGGTAGGGGGAAGAGTACCTTACAGGCTTCATGCTGGCAGGGGAAATGTGGGGTTGGGGTGGGCCCTTTTTTTCTAGGGTTAAGTGATGGCTTTATTTTTTTTTTTTTTGGTAATAAGAGAATTGCATTGATAAAATAAAGGTTATAAGGAATATAGAGAGTTCGCAGCCTAAAGACTTAACAGTAGGAAGATAAATGAAGGGTATAAAAATAATTTGTTAGGCTAAGAGTATGGTCAAAATGGGAAGATATGGGTACAAATAATATAGAAAATCCTAAACAAACAAGAATAGATTTAAAAAAGTTGCTAAAAATAGAAATAAAAATGGTAAACCTATAAGAAAACTAAAAAAAATAGATATGAAAAACTGGTAAAAACGCTAAAAGAGTACACAATCCGATTTCGGAACTGAATACTAAAATCTGGAAAACAAAAACAGAATACAAAAACACGAAAATATATACCGTAAACGTACATCGGCTTATTATTCTTTCTCTTATTTTTTGTGTGCAAGGACCACTAAAATCTGTCCATAGAAGAGCAAAGTACCAACCAAAATTTTACGGTAAATTAATTGTACAGGCTTCAAGAGGCCTTGGATGTAAAGCTTGCGGACTTTAGTCGCATTGGTTGGTTGTTTGAGTTTTTCTTTTCCTGGAGAGAAAAGAAAAAAAAAATTGGGTTTATTTTTCTTCAAATCTTTCGTCTCAAAAAAATCCAGAAGAAATTGAGAGAAATGAGACTTATGCCCCGTTTGACAAAAAAAAATTTCCTCTTTTTTTTTTCAGTTTTAAAAACTGAAAAAAAAGAGCGTTTGGTAACCATTTTTTTTTCAATTTAAAAAACCAGTTTTTAAACTGCAGAGTAAAAAAAAAAACTCCAAAAACTGGTTTTTTTTTTCGACCACCACCACCACCCTCCCACCGCCGGCAGCCACCTCAGGCGACCACCGCCGGAGACTGCAGACAACCACCTCCGGCCGCCGGCGACCACCGGCAGCCACCTCCGGCCACCGACAGCCACCGCCGGAGACTGTCAGCAGCCATCTCCGGCCGCCGGCGACCACCGCCGGAGACTGCCGGCAGCCACCTCCGGCCGCCGGCGACCACCGCCGGAGACTGCCGGCAGCCACCTCCGGCCGCCGGCTACCACCGCCGGTGACTGCCGGCAGCCACCTCCGGCCGCCGGCCACCACCGCCGGAGACTGCCGGCAGCTACCTCCGGCCGCCGGCCACCACCGCCGGTGACTGCCGGCAGCCACCTCCGGCCGTCGGCCACCACCACCGTCGACCACCGCTACGCCCCACCACCGCCACCGCAAACCACCAAAAAAAAAAGTCAAAATAAAAAGGGTTACCAAACACCCAAAAAAAAAGGGGTTATCAAACACCCACTTGTTTTTATAAAAAAAAAAAATTAAGCTGCTCTTTAAAAACTGAAAACCAAAATTTTTTTTTTGTCAAACGAAGCCTTAAGTAACACTTTCTTGGGCAAATTACACAAAACTCTTCCGAGATTTGCCTTATTTACACTCAGTTCCGATTAACTTTTATAACAACACTACCCCGTTTGACAAAAAAATTTTCCCTCTTTTTTTTTTCAGTTTTAAAAACTGAAAAAAAAACTACATCTTTTTTTATTTTTCTGTTAACAAAACTAATAGAATCAACAAAAAGACGATAATATACTTCGTAATTAAATTTTTTTCACCTAGTTATCTCCTTTCGCCACGGTTCGTGGCGCTCTCTCTCTCTCTCTCTCTCTCTCACACTCTCGCGCGCGCGCACTAACAACATCGACGGACACAACTCACGACACCAGCAGACACACACAAACCGCACACACACCTCAGCACGACCACTACTGTTGGTAGCATGCATTACTGCCGGTCGCACGCTGATGGCCACCTCCAATTGTCCACTGCCAGCCACCCATGGCCCACGAGACGCGGCCGCCAATCACCCAATCGCCGGCTACCCATGGCCCCCGAGATGCCACCGCCAACGGCCCAACCGCCGCCAAGCCGATAGGAGACTCCTACTCGCCGTCGTATACCATCTCCGGCGAGGGTGGACGGCCACCATCGATCGGCCCATCGACTACTGCAGCGCCTCTCAGCCGTCACGACAGCCCAGCGCTGCCCCGAGCACCGCCACCAGATGCCCAACCGCCATCAATGGCAGTCGCACAATCCACCACCGCAGGATCTACAGGGCAATGAGTGGGTCTTGTGCTCCATGATCTAGACCATCGGATCTACACTAGCGAAAACGAACCCCACCGCTGCCACCGCCACAAAGCTCAATCCTATCCTATGCTTCTTAATCGATGACGTTTCAGCGCCGCCGCGATCGAAACCGTTCTTGTTTTGCTTCTTTGTTTATTCAGTAGTTGGTTCCCTGATTTTGCCCTTTTTCTTTGATTGATTTCTAAGCAGTGATTTCAGTGTAATCTAGTGATGGGTTTTGTGCTTGAGTTGGTGGTTGGCAGTGGATTTGGGCTTGAATTACGGGTGTGATGGCAGTTGGAGTGTGTGTGTGTTTTTTTTTCAAAGAGAGAGAGAGATGGGCAGTGGTGTTTCTGGGGTGCGGTGGTGTTTGGTGGGGGGGGATGATGACAATGTGCCGGCGGTGGTTTGCTACGTCGGCGGTGGTGGTTGAAGTTGAGAAAGACAACTTAAAGGGCTGGCAATTTCGGTAGACCACAAAAAATTACGTGGTGCCTTAATTTTTATTGACGGACACTTAACGGAATAGAGTTTTGTGTTACAAACCACAAGAAGTTTACTATAATTATCAAAGTTAGTAAGAGTTGAGTGTAATTAAGGCAAATTTCAGGAAAGTTTTGTGTAATTTATCCTACTTTCGTAATACTCATATTACCTTTCTAATAATGAAATCTAAAACTTTTAATGACTTTTGGGTCCTAGAGTTTCTTATAAAAATTTATCATTTTACTTACAAACGAATGACTTTTAATGACTTTTTTTTAAGATCATACTTTTATAGTCTTTGGTTAGAAATATCACAATGTGGCTATATATATATATATATATATATATATATATATATATATATATATATATATATATATATATATATGGTATCTTTTCTTTTCAGGTGAACTCACGAATAAGAAAAAAAAAACAATGACTTTTTTTTCCTCTTAAACTCTCAAACAAGACGAAAGAAACTGTCATTTCTTATCTTCGTTTATCTTCTCTTTCCTTCCCTTCTATTCCTTTGTTTTTTCTTTTCTCTCCTCTCAAGACTTACAAAAAGGCTACAGAGGTCTCGTGTCAAGAGAATGAAGCACGGCCTGAAGAAGAAATCGGGGTAGTAGAAAACTGTAGGCACTAACCCTATGTATGGTAGCATTGACATGTAGTGTATTCATTTGACAATTGCATAACATGAATCTGGGCTTAAGACCACTTTTCTTTTTATAATGAATGAGATTTCACACCGTGTCATTTACGGTCGCAGTGTCTTCCAATGAGACACTAATACGATGCAGCACTACAAGAAGCACAGATTCAAGTAGGAAGGCGGATGTGACTCACGTGCTCATTCACAACACTATAAAATGATATACACGTAGTGAGGAAATTAAGAAGATAAATATGCATCAATTTAATGGGCAATCTTCGGATATTTAATTTAGTATATATTGATTTAAGTTCAATATGATTAATACAATGTTAAGTATAGATTTTATACTAGGTTGTGCAAAAGATGATCTAAGATTGTACAACCGGGAGAAATGACCTAAGGATTGAATGTTGGACATTGGACTCGTGACCATCTGTTGTTACCCACTTTGGGCTAATGCCATTGCATCACTGCTAGTGCTCCACCTCTGCTTAGGTTCCTCTGTTCCTACCCTTGCTCCAGTCCTTGCTCTGTCTGAGTGTATCATACTTGACATCTCATTCAGACCACTTTGTGGCACCTTTGTGTTTTTACTGCGAACCGACTTTCTTGGCGTCACTTTTGGCCACTCTACTAGGGAGAGTTGAAATCTTGACCTCAGGCATGGGAATGAGTCTCTACCTGAGGTACCTCCTCTCGAGGTGCCTGCATGACCCAGTTGGATGCATTCATCTCGAGGACTCCCTGATGCATATCGTCTAACATCTCCATGTTCCGCCATGCTTACTGACATCCTGTTCATCATCTGACCCGGATTCGGGCTCTAAATTCTCATCATTACTGACATATGAATCATGTCCTCCCGGCGAACTTGGTAGATCCACAAACGGAATACCTAGGTCTTAATACACCGAATCCGGGTTCTCGTTGTCGGCATGACTTGGGTCATTTAGCCAAGGGGCTCCCCATCTCCCCCTCACTCCCTGCATCTATCTACATGAAATCATTACGGTGCCTCACCCTATGAGCACTTCAAAGTCAAGAATAAACTCTATGAATCAAATTGAGTATGGATAAAAAGCTGAAATTTAAAAGTTACCTCATTGTCAGTAGCTGGCCACTTATGGCCTTTGACGAGGTCTGGACATACAATCTCATCCCATGACGCGTCCTGTTGACCATGATGAGCACTGCCATCACCATCATCAACACTACCCTCATCATCATCAGTGGTACCCTCATCATCATTACCGACACATTCGTCATCATTAGCATGCCACACCAGAGGACATCATTTCCCAGCCCTAACTATGGTCCTCACGGGATCATAGAGCCCTTGACTGCTCCTGACCTCTATGCATGCCTCACAAAATCTTTTATCACTATCTGCAGCTCTGGCCATTCTCTATCGCCATTACGTCCTATAATACCCCGAACTAGGGTTAATTTTATGGTAAATTATAAGCAATGATTTTTGTAAGTAACATGAATTAAGACCTTTAATGACGACCTTGCGAGCGGTATTAATTGAATATTTAGTGACGGTCGTGATAATTCATTGAATTTAGCAACATATTTTAATAATGACCATAAGTTATAAATAATAAAGTTGAGTGCAATAGACAAATTCATGGAAGTGAATGGGTAAATTTGGGAAAGAAATATAATTAAAGACCAAGAGTTTTCAAGAAAATTTCTTTTAGGGTAAATATATAGCTTTTTATGGCTACCGTCCCAGAAATTCCCTCTTCACCTTTCTTATGTAAACCCTAGATAAATAGAGAGATAGAGAAAAGAAGGAGCAGCTAGGGTTAACCATTCGTAGCATCTCCATTCTTTTTTTTTTCCTCTTTCCAAATTAATCCATTTGTGCAAGGGCTGTGTGTGCATGTGTGATGGTGGACAGTCGTGGGAGGGCTGTGTCTATGTGTGTACAGGTTGTGGTGAGGCAACAGCTGCGTGGGTATGGCGTAGGGTTTGCCGTATGTGAAGGGGCCATTTCTGCGTAAGGGATGTGAAGGCAGCCATGTTGCCGTGATGGTTTCGTGGGTAGGGAGCCATGGCTGCCGTGAAAAGGTATGGGTGAGGGTGTTGATGAGTTCGTGCGTGAGGGTCTTGATATGCTTGTGTGTGAAAGAGAAGGAAAAAGAAGTAGCAGCAGGGTTGCTGCCTTGCATGGGGGCATGGTGTGTGCATATGCGGGTGTGTAAGTGCGTGGGAAGAAGGGAAAAAGGGGACTGTTGCCCTGATGGTGCGTGTTGTGTGGTGTTGCAATGGGGGGCTGCCAAAGTGAGGGAAAAAGGGGAAGGAAAGGACTGCTGTTAGGCAGCCTGTGCGAGGTGGATTGTTCAAGTGTCATGAGGTGTTGACGAGGAGTGTGTGAAGTGTTTATGGTGTGTTCCCAACCTACTCTGGTCGCACCCAAAGGCCCACTGGGATCCCATTTTGCACGACACGTCTTCACAAGCAACAGTCAATATTCAACACTTCAAACCGGCCAAAACATTCACGCTCAAGTCACGTACACTTCTCACTTTGTTCCATTACTTCGTCACTAAGAAACCCATTTTTGCTCGAATGCCTCATCACACTGCGACCATCACATGTCGCACGTTGCCCATTGGCGTGCGTTAGCCTTCCCCTTGGGATTGGCCTCGGCCTTCCCTAAGGGTTGGCCTTAGCCTCCCCCTAAGGGTTGGCCTTTGGCCTTCCCCTTTAACACCTTCACTTCTCTTCAAGGGACCATGCATCGTCCTCGACGCTCATCGCCTGGGCGCCGTCTCTGAGACGCTGGTCGCCCATCGCCCCGGTGTCGTCTCTGTGACCCCCGTAGCCAGAGCCCGCGCGCAATCTTTGCGACTCCGGTCACCCGGGTCTACACTACAACTCCACGACGCTCGTTGCCTGTTTCCTGGGCACCGTCTCTGTTACCTCTATCACCCGGGCCAGCGCACTGTCTCTACGGCTCTCGTCGCTTGCGCTCGCGCGCTGTCTTCGCGACGCTAGTCTCCTGCATCTGGGTGAAAACTCCGCGACGTTCGTCGCCCGGGCTCCGTCTCTGCGACCCCTGTCACCCGCGCGCAGTCTCTGCGACTCCCGTCGCCTACACCCGCGTGCTGTCTCCATGACTCCCATCGCCCGTGTCCTCACGACAACTCCACGATGCTTGTCGCCCATCACCCGGGCACCGTCTCCGCAATTCCCGTAGCCAGCGCCCACACGTCATCTTTGCAACCCTCGTCGCCTGCACACTGTCTTTGTGTCACCCATCGCTCGTGCCTGGGTGCCGTTTCTGTGACCCTTATCGCCAGAGTCTAGGACCCCCATCACCCACATCAGCATGACAGCTCCGCGAGCCTCGTCGCTAGTCGCTCGGGCGCCGCCTCCCCATTTCCCTATTGCCGGCGCCCGCGCCACACACTTTAACACTCCGTCGTGCCCATGCACCACGCCCTGACACAGCCGTGTCCCCAGGCTCTCTGTCATAATGTCATGCCCTGGGCACCACACCATGTGCCTCTGCCATGGACGTGGAACATGCTTCGACCCACTCTCTGGAGTATGCAGCATCCCGTGGAGATAGACGATTCCTCCGGGATGCTATCTCTATTAGAGAGCTTTTCAACTCCCTTCCACTAGGTAGAAGGCTCCTCTGGGATGCTACCTCGGCCTGTTAGGTAGACAGACGGCTCCTCCGGGATGCTATCTTGACGCGCTCTAAATGCTCCGGCACAAGGACTTAGCTGCGGGGATAGGCGACTCCTCTAGGACATTATCTCTGCCAGGGAGCTTTTCAACTCCCTTTCCGCCAGGTAGACGGCTCCTCCAGGATACTACCTCAGCCCGTCGGGTAGACGGCTCCTCCAAGATGCTACCTTGACGAGCTCTGAGTGCTTCGGCACAAGGACTCACCCGCGGGATAGGCTCGCTCTCTAAGACACTATCTCCACCATGGAGCTTTTCAACTCCCATTCCGCCAGGTAGACGGCTCCTCAAGGATGCTACCTTGGCCCGTCAGGTAGACGGCTCCTCTGTGATGCTACCTTGACGCTCTACAAGTGCTCTGGCACAAGGACTTACTCGCGAGATAGACGACTCCTCCGGGACACTATCTTCGTCAGGGTGTCTTTGTGATTGGCCTACGTGCTCCGGCACTGGGGACTTGCGTCGACACCCCTAGGGACTATGACCCCTGGGTCACTCCGAGATGGGAGCAGGTCTTCCGAGGGCATCATGCCTAGTTCGTCTGGTAGTTAGGCATTGGGTCTTCCCCACCGCTGCCAAGCCTGTGGGACTTTGCAAGATGGATAGATCAAGGGGGTTCTTGGCCACACTTATGCTGTGGGAGCTAGTCTTTCTAGATAGATAAAGTGACGCTGTAAGGAGCAGTTCGGGTGAATATGCAATCTGACAGTCCGTGGAGCATCAACACCTGTGGACCCCTCGGTGAAGTGTCACTCCCGGGGGGGAGTGCCACGTGTCGGTTGATGACATCATCATCTCTACATCTATAAATAGAGGTCTTGAGAATTCATTTGGCGGACAGAACTCTCATATTTTTTCACTTTCTCTCTCTAAAATCCTAGAGAGAGAAACATACAGTACCTTGAATCCAAACCTAAGCATCGAACTGTGACTATCGTTATGTATTCATCCTGCGCAATCGCCCTCGCAACACTGCCACCATCATGCTCTGTCTGGGAAGCCCTTGGTCTCTGCCCTTGTTCCATTCTTGTTGTGTCCCACATCGACATACTTGGCATCTAACTCGAACTGCATTCCTTATGGCACCTCCTCATCGACTGCGAACCCACTTTCCTTGGCCTCATTTTGGCGACTTCGCTGGGGAGGTGAGTATCGCAGTGCAGTTTGTTCCTTGCCTGACAACCCAAGCAACCATGCATCAGCAGTGCAGGGCTACCAGGACTACCAGCCAAAGTCTCAACCTAGCCATCCAAGAGGAGCATCACCTCGAAGACCAAGAAGAGACCAACCATAATGAACTCTAGGCTCCCCTCGGGATGGATGCACCCAATGTAGCCGCCTTCGTCAGCGCCATAATCCAACACCTTACTCCTACCATCACTGAACTCAAAGACTCTCAATCTTCCCTCATGGCTGTCATCTTATAAATGCAAAAATCAATCCAAGTCTGGACTTCACAATTGCCGACTTCTCAAAGCCCTAGAGGTCCCCACCCTGTGCCCATTGCTCACCCCGTGTCATCTCAAGCTCCTAGGTTGGCCCTTTCTGCTTCGATTTAGCCTTCAGGGCCTGGGTTCATTCTGGACATTGCCCAGATCCCAGTGTCGCGACCACCGCTGCCTTGGTCTTTCGGGCCCTCGACAGTAGGACTCACGGCACCTCAGCCCGCGGTGCCATGCCTTACCCTTGCTCAAAGTACTTTGGAGACTCACGACTCAATTGAGATGGAGCCTAACCCTAATATAACCAACCAAAATCTAAACACAAGCCATTCCCTGACTTTCTTTAGTTAACCTTTCCTAACGACCGGTCTCCAGTAACTGACACTACCCATATGCAAACCATACCCCCTAACAAGTTACTCCTCATCACCAACCCTTCTCTACCATTGTCATCCCCTTAGTGTCTAAGGTTGCGCCGTTTGGGGGCTCTGGTGCCAGGATCATCCCGACGGAGCACAAACCCTTGCATGCTTTGTATGTCACCAAGCATGACCTTGATGCCATCCTCCGCCGTCTCAAGCAGTCATCCTTACCATACTCCCCCTCTAAGCTGTTAGGCCATGCTCCTTACTCTGGCAGCCTTGCTATCAAGCCTTACCCCGTCAAGTACAAGAAACTAGCCTTCACCTTGTTTAACGGCAAAGAGGGCAACGCCCGCGAGCACCTCACTTATTTTGTTTACTCCTTGGAGCACTATGGGGAGGACGATACTTTGAAGCTTCGGGAATTTCACAAGTCCCTGACTGGTCTTGCCTACTCTTGGTATCATCAGATTCCTGACGGTACTATCCACTCCTGGTCAGACATGGTCCAACTCTTTCTTGACAAGTTTCACTATGAGATGGAACGTGTGACCATCGTTGACATTGCCAAAATCCTCCAGAACCCCGGGGAAGACCTCAACTCCTATGTCACACGATTTCATCACAAGTGCTTGGAGTGCACTGACTTCAGTAAGGATGAGACCCTTGTACCCATTTGTATCAAGAACATGAAAGACACTTACAGGGTCTACCTCAAAAACCTCCAGCTTCGGTCTTGGGGACATCTCAAGGAAGATGCGCAACGCACCTATGACTCGATCAGTCTGTTAAAGATGTCGAAGCCCCAAACTTAACTTGCCCTAGCCGCGACAGTGGAAGCAGCCAGTGACGACGACAATAGCTGGAAGTGCCAATCCCAAGGAAGGTATGGGCGCCTTGACAAGAAAGGGCAGCCGACGTCTGCCCCGGAATACCCATGCGACTTGAAGACTGTTAGATCTCTCCTCAAGACCTGGATCAATGACAATACCATAACCCTTCCATATGCTCAATCTGAACCTACTCCGGAAGAACTCGCTCATCCCAACTACTTCCCCTTTCATCGGAAGGTTGGTCATGGCCTCAAGTTTGCCTTCGCTAACAAGATCGCATTCGGAAAGCTCAAACTCTAAGTACGGGACATATGACCCACACGACCAAGCCTTGCCATGCTTAGTGCATTTTTCACAATGTAATTTTTTTCCTTCATTTTGCAAGTTTCCATGTACGCCATCCCCATGTACCAAAGCATATTTCCTATCTTTGTTAACAATGAAGTTACATTTTCCAGACTTAGAAAATTTTTAAGCTACATTGCTGTTGCACAAGTCTACTGACACCACCTTGATGCCATCACCCAATCCCTTGGGGGCTTCACCCCTCCCTAACCCCTTGAGCCTCACATCCCATAGCGACTTGATACGTGGTGCGCGGGGTGGCCCGAGCTACGCTATTAAGTCTAGACTCTGTCAGTTGACATTCCTTCAATCCTCGCGAGCGCCCTCGCCATGTATGCATGCAGCACGTCTTGTCGATCATCCCCTGACTCTGGCACTCATTTGGTCGCATCACCACCCCTTATCCTTTTTGACACATAGGGAAAAAAATTCTTCATTTTTTTCCTCGCAGTCGGGTCACTACCCTCAGCGGCCTCCATCGGCACCCTTGCCCGAACTCCACTTTCCCTTTCTTGGGACTTAGAAAAAAATTTCAAAATTTTTTTTCCACGTAGTCCCTTCAACCATCTCATCCTCATTCCAACACTTAGAAAAACTTTTCAACAATTTTTTTTACCCCTCCATCTTATGCTCCTTCCAACACATAGAAAAAAAATTCTCTACACTTAGAAAAATTTTCAATTTTTTTTCACTCTTTATCTTCCCCTTATACTCCTAACATTCATTCACTCTCTTTATCTTTATTCACTCCCATTTCCCATTACCCAACTCTACATTTTCATCTCTTCCTTAACCACCCAAAGCCCCAACACCCTTTTCCTGCTTTCCTATTCTCTCTCTCTTTCTCTCTTTCTCTCTCTTATGGAATGATTATCATTATTCCCCCAAACCCATCCTTTCTATCTTCTTCCTCGGGGCAAAAAAAAAATCAAAATCAGAATTGAAATTCAAAATTCAAAAGAAAGCCCAGATTGGGCAGACCCGGATTGACCCACCCCGCGTACTTGACCCACCTGCGACCCGTGCCTCTCTCCTTCCCTAAAGGAACCTGGACTGACCCACCCAGTGAAGACCCGAACCCTACCACCCAACCTGTTCCCCCAGAACCGTAATTTTCAAACCCTAATCCCTCATCACTTCTCCCTAGGGCGGCACCTCGGCCTCACCCTTCGGCCGATAGCTCCTATGCCCCTTCAACGGTGACCATCTCCTCTTTCCTCACCACCGCCCTACCTCTCTCCTCCTTCCCTTCTTTCCCCCATCCTCGTTCCCCTCGCCTCGCGCCGTCGCAGCCCCTCACGCCCTTCTTTCCTCTCCCCTCTCCCCCACCTCAGTGTCGGCCACCTACCTCACTTCCCCCTAGGCCTTGGCTGTCCCCCATCCCCTTCCTCTCCCTCTCTTCCCTCCCACGGCCCCTTCCCTTTACCCTTATTCCCTTTACCCCCCTCGGCCTCCTCCTCCTTCAAGGTCGGCCTCGGCCACCTTCCACCGTCCCTCCTCGACCTCGGCCGTCCTCTCTCCCCCTCCCTTTTCCTCCCTTCTCTCCCCGTAACCCTTCCCCATGCAGCAGCCTCGTGCCGCTGCGTCCTCCCCCTTCAACCTTAGACCATCCCACCCTTCCCCCATGACCCAACCCCCTCCCCACCCTCGATCACCACACCCAAGGCTACCACTAACTTCTGCCTATCTTTCTCTCCCATTTTGGCCTTCGACCTCCTCTACCCAACTCGGCCGAACACCGACACCCCACACACTCAATCATTGCCACAATTCTCATAAAAAAATTATCATGACGACCAACACCTGCCTCGCCCCACCCATTCACGTTACTCTCTCCCTTACTTATTTGTTCATCCTTTTGCACTTAGAACTTTTTTGCAACTTTGATCACGCCCCGCGTTATGACAATCCTTGACGTCAACGTCCTTGGTAGGTGGTGCACGAGGTAGGTCGAACCCTTACTTCTATTCATTGTTTAATACCCGTCGCCATGCCTCATCACTGCGACCCTCATTGTCCAAGCCTGGGCGTCGTCACCCCGACCCTTGTCGCCCGTCGCCCGAGCACCGTCTTCGCAACCCCCGTCCCCCGGACCCCGTCTTCACGACACCTATCGCCTGCGCCTGCGCACCGACTCCACGATGCTCATCACCCGTCGCCCTGCACTCTCTGTGATTCTCGTCATCCATAGCCCAGGCACTGTCTCCGAGACGCTCATCGCTCGGGCACTGTCTTTGCGACCCCTGTCACCTGCACGTAGACTTTGTAACCGGGCCCCTACGCCCTATTGTCATGCGCTCATATCAATGCCTAAGCATTCAAAGGCTTCAATAGGTGGTGCACGGGGTGGCTCGAGCCACTTACTCTTAATCTTCGTCATTCAGAGACGACATTAGCGACTCTCCGACATAACAATAACAAAAATCTTGCAAAGTGTTTATGCGTGCGGCGCCCGCTCGGTTTGCCCCTCTACGCATACTACACGCATGGGGCTTATGTTCCCAACCTACTCTGGTTGCATCCAAAGGCTCACTCGAGATCCCATTTTGCACGACACGTTTACACAAGTAACAGCCAATATGCAACGCTTCTAACCGGTCAAAACATGCACGCTCAAGTCACGTACACTTCTCACTTTTGTTACGTTACTTCATCACTAAGAAACTCATTTTTGTGCGACGCCTCATCACGCTACGACCGTCGCACGTCGCCCGTTGGTACGCCTTGGCACTTGCCAAGGAGGTCCACCTTGGCCTTCCCCTTGGGGTCGACCTCTGCTTTGGCCTCCCCCTGAGGGTCGGTCTCGGCCTTCCCTTGGGGTTGGCCTTGGCCTCCTCGTAAGGGTTGGCTTTGGCCTTCCCCCTTAACACCTTTACTTCTCTTCAAGGTACCATGCATTGTCCGCGACGCTCGTCTCCCAGGCGCTGTCTCTGTGACGCTTGTAGCCCATTGCCCAGGCGCCATCTTCGCGACACATGTCGCCTGTGCCTGTGCGCTGTCTCTGTGACGCTCGTCGCCCATGTCTACGTGACAATCCCACAATGCTCGTCGTCCGTCTCCCAGGCACCGTCTCTGCGACCCCTGTCGCCTGCACCCACGTGCCATC
Organism: Escallonia herrerae; assembly: GCA_033070095.1. NCBI lineage: Eukaryota > Viridiplantae > Streptophyta > Magnoliopsida > Escalloniales > Escalloniaceae > Escallonia > Escallonia herrerae. The sequence goes on along the minus strand of JAVXUP010003043.1, from coordinate 66,029 downwards.
TCTGCGACTCCCGTCGCCCGTGATGGTTGAGGATTGAATATGATTAGTTGAGTGATGATAATCTTCACAAGAGGAATTGTAAATTTTGACTCAAGAAGAAGATAAATATATGAGGAAGCCAACATGGAAAAAGTAAATTTTGACTGAAGATTAATTACCACATGAAGAGTTGTAAGGTTCTTGAGTTGTAATGTTTGACTTAAGGTTGATTATCACAAGATAAGGGATAAGGTGGTAAGAAATTGGAGGTTGCCAACTTGAAATGAAAAAGAAGAATATAAGGAATTGGAGTTGTGTCAAACTTGGAAACTTGAGAAGATAATGCATGGTTGCATTTATTGACTCAAACTCATAGGTCAAGTCGGTTAGAACTTTGGAGAGGATAATGGTTTGAATTTCACATGAAGTTTTCGACTCAAAGATGCTTATAAATATAGGAGTCTTCTTCTTTTTTAGTTAAGTTTTAGAGAGGGTGAGAAATGGTGTTTTAGAGAGAGTGATTTTGAGAGAGAAAAACAAGCAGCAGCTTGTGGGTGAAAAAAATAGAAAGGTAGAGAGAGGTGTTGAAACACCAAGTTCTTGTATTAGAAAATTTGTGTTTGTGTTCTTGTATAAGAAATCTTTGTGTCGATATATATACATATCGCCGTTGTTCGTATTATAATTGTGGTGATCCCGCTATGCTTCCAACAAGTGGTATCAGAGCCGTAAGTTCGATTCTACGTCATAAGAAGGTGAATAGATGGCAAATATAATTCAGCTGCAGATCCCAAAATTAACAAAGACGAACTATGGGAATTGGACCATCCAAATGAAGGTTCTACTCGGATCACAAGAATTATGGGATATTGTTGAAGACGGATACACCGAGCCCGTAGATGTGATGGCCGAAGCAGCTCTATTGAATGCCCAGAAGACGGCGCTAAGAGAATCGCGCAAGAAGGATAAAAGGCCTTGTTCTTAATTTTTCAAGGGGTTGACGAATCAACTTTTGAAAAAATATCAGACGCGAAGACATCAAAAGATGCGTGGGAAATTCTGCAAAAATCTCTACAGGGAGTTGAAAAGTCTAAAAAGGTACGTCTTCAATCACTTAGAGTTGAATTTGAGACATTATAAATGCAAAGTTCGGAGAATATTAATGATTATGTTAATCATTTAAAAACGGTTGCAAACGAGATGAAAAGAAATGGAGAAAGTCTAGATGATGTAAGGGTAATGGAAAAACTTTTATGTTCGAAAATTTGATTATGTCGTCACTGCAATCGAAGAATTGAAAGATTTGTCTCAAATTTCTATAGATGAGCTTGTGGGATCTCTTCAAGCTCATGAGCAGAGAATAAACCAAAGTGAAAGCAGTGGGAATTTGGAGCAAGCTTTGCAAAGCAAATTACATGTAGGTGAAAATCAAGCTAGTAGCAGCTACGGACATGGTAGAGGAGATCGTGAAGGCAATAGAGGAGGATGGGTGCACGTAGTGAACGCGGTGCACGAGGACGTGGTAGACAATCTTTTGGTAGAGGCCAAACAAGCGATGGCTGTCAAGCATATAGTCGTGGTCGAGGATTTAGAAGCAGAGGTCGAGGTGGATTTCAACAACGAGGTGATAAAATCCCAGTTGAAATGCTATAGTTGCAACAAATATGGTCATTTTAGTCACAAGTGCAAATCATCTCCAAAAATGGAGGAAAGAAATAATTTTGCACCAGCTGAAGAGAAAAAGTTGGAAGATGCTATTTTTCTCACTTACAAAGGAAATGAAGAGCGTAGGAAAAATATTTGCTATCTTGATATTGGTGCCAGCAACCATATGTGTGGCCGACAGGAGCTGTTCACAGATTTGGACAAAACTATCAAAGGAGAAGTTACTTTCGGGGACTCGTCAAAGATTCCGGTCAAATGCAAAGGTAAACTTATGATTACCTTAAAGAATGTAGATAGAAAATTTATATCAGATGTTTATTATGTACCTGCCTTAAAGAGCAATATTATCAGCTTGGGTCAGCTTTTAGAAAAAGGATATGATATACACATGAAGGACTGCTATCTCAATATCAGAAATAGAGGTAGAAAATTAATTGCCGAAGTTGAGATGACAAAGAATCATCTTTTTACACTCAGTATCCGATCAGAAATGATGAAATGCATGAAGTCTGTCATTAAAGATGATTCATGGTTGTGGCATCTAAGATTCGGTCATCTTGGTTTTACAGGTCTAAAGTTGTTATCAAGAACAAAGATGGTGAATGGTCTGCCAGATATTAATGAACCAGATAAGTTATGTGAAGCTTGTGTTAAAGGGAAACAACACGGACAGTGTTTTGAAGTTGGAAAATCCTGGAGAGCCAGAAGGCCACTAAAGATTGTGCACTCGGATATAGCTGGTCCATCTGATATTCCATCACTTGGTGGAAACAAGTACTACCTTACTTTTATTGATGATTTCAGTAGAAAAAGCTAAAGTACAAACTCTTAAGTGTCGTAGTACAAAAATATCAATTCTAGCTGCCCAATACATCGAGCCATATTGCCCATGGATCCCAAATGAGCGAGCGAGCAGAACTACATTTTTAGCAAAATGCGTGAGCTCGGAAACCCAAGGACTTCACCTAAAAAATAAAAAAATGTAGACAAAATTAACTTATAAATGATGCAATGTATTTGTTGCAACTAAAAACTGGATCGAGAACTACACTAGAAAATAGGCCTGTAAAAGAGAACACAAAGTGACCGCTGGGTGGGGTTCCGACGGAGGAACGCTCCGATGCTTAAGTCAGGGATGGCTAACAAAGTAGAACTCTGAGAAAGTAGTAATACACAGTGTATATGTGTGTGAGCCTGTCCATACCTGAGGGGTTAGACCCCTTTATATAGTAGTAAGAGAGAGAGAGACCTAATCGAATTTAAGCTTTGAACAACTCCAATCAGAATCAAATTAGGATCCTAGAGGATCACATGTCTATCTCAGATGAAGGAGTAAGAGTCCTTTTAGGATTCTTCCTGATAATTAATATGGCAAGTGCCAAATCAGGAATAAGCTATCAAGGACTACGTGTCATAACCACCACGTGTCATTCGTAGATTGGAGGCACAATTTTGGCTATATCATATGCCCCCTGCTTTGACCAATGTTAATGAAGCGGGTAGAAGCACACTTTTTCCACTGACGATAGCAAAACAAGTTGAAACATAATATAAACTATTTTTTTGACATTTCAAATACTTCAAGACATTTATGCTCGGGCAGAGTTCTGCACGGATAGAATTCTGCTCGGGCAGAGTTCTGCACGTACAGAATTCTGCTTAGGTAGAATTCTATTCGGCCAAAGAGCATTCTATACGGACAGAATTAGAGCATTCTGCTCTGGCAAAGTGCTCGGGCAAAATTCTGTTTGGCCAAAGCCACTCTGCTCGGGCAGAGTGTTCAGACAGAGTTCTGCTCAGGCAGAATTCTGGTCGGCCAAAGCCACTCTGCTCGGGCAGAGTGTTCGGACGGCCACTGCTCAGGCAGTGTTTGGACAGAATTCTGTTAGGCAAAAGCCATTCTGCTCAGGTAGAATGTTCGGATAGAATTCTGTTTGGCCAAAGATCATTCTGCTCGGACAGAATTATGCTCGGGTAGAATTCTATTCGGCCAAAGAGCATTCTGCTCTGGTAGAGTGCTCGAACAAAATTCTGCTTGGGCAAAACTCTGTTCAGCCAAAGCCACTCTGCTAGGGTAGAGTGTTCAGACAGAATTCTGCTCGGGCAGAATTCTGTTCAGCCTCAGAGTATTCTGCTCGGGCAGAGTGCTCGGACAGGATTCTGTTCGGGCAGAATTCTGTTCGGCCAAAGTCACTCTGCTCGGGCAGAGTGTTCGGATAGGATTCTGTTCGGGCAGAATTCTGTTCAGTTCATTTCCACGTGTCTTTCTTGTCATTTAATGCCTTTTAGTGGAAAATTTTCAATTTTCAAACTTCTCTTCCTTAGCTTGTGACATGTAGGGGAATGTCAACGCATCCCTTCCTCTTTTCTTCATGTCATGAGACGCATTGGTAGATGAACCGATGGGTTCCCCAAGAGACGGTTACTTGGGGTTTTCCTATAAAAGGAGATATTTTCTTCATTTTTTCCTCACTCGAATCATTTGGAAGCATTCTTCTTTTCAAGTAAGTCTCTTTTCTCTCCTCTTTTCTGTTTGGCATTTCAAGTTTTGTAGTTTCAAATGTAGTGGTAGCAAACATGTCCAAAACTTCAACGAGTTTTTCTTCTTCTGAAGAAAATATAATTATCAGTAGTAGCTCATCTTCAGGCTCAGAACGAGTTCCAACTTCAGGAAGTGAAGTTAGAACTTTAAATTCACAACCTACGCAGCCTTCAACTACTCAAACTTCACATTATTTACCTGTCAAGAATGCCTTAGGAGATGTGAAGGATCAAGTCGAGGATAAGGCTAATCCTAAGCCTTGGTATACTGCTGATGAGAAGTCAAATAAGATGTCCATTGAAGAGCTGTTGAAGTTGATTCGGAAATATCCTCTTCCCGAAGGCTGGTATGCTCGAGTTCTAGGTTTGCAAGAACCAGCTAATTATGGAATAGAATTCGAAACGGGGATATACAAAGAGCAGGTGGAGTTTGGGTATAGGCTTTCTCTTAATCCTTTTGCTCTTCGTTTCTTCGAGCATTATCAAATGGCTCCCGGGCAGCTTTTTTCGAATGGTTGGAGGAAACTTTTCGGGCTTATATACTTGGTTGAGACATTGGGCTATAAAGCATATTCTACAAATTTCACGAGAGTCTTCTTTGAGATCTGTTTTGTCAAAGGAGTTGCCAACTGCCCAGGATGGTATTATATTCGTAGTAGGCAACTACTCCTAAAGGGAGGACCGAAATCCAACAAGGGTTGGCACTCTAGATATTTCTTCATTGGCCGTCTAGATAAAGAGGAGCTACCCTTTGATAGAGAGTGGAAACCTTTCTATAATGATTTTGAAAACCCTAGCAAGTCTACTCCCAAAAATCTCACGAAGCACATTCTTAGTCACATTAAGCTTCGAGGTAGCCTTTCTATTGATGAGCCTCTTTCGAAAGAGCAATTAGAGTGGGTAGAGATTATTCCCCGCAAGCCTATTCCAACGGGTCTTTCGATTCTTCCTCCTCTTCCTGCTATTCCTAGCATGTCATCTACTGAGACTGTTCCTTTAGGTGTGCTTTATATAGGTTCTTAATTTCAATTTGGTTTCAATGTTTATTCTTGTATTGATTCTTTTCTTTATATAGAGATGGCCAGCGAAAATGGGAAATCACCACAAGGGGGCTTTCTTGGCGTACTTCAAAAAGTCAAAGGGAAAAGAAAGGAAAAGCAACCAAGTGTAGAGCTGCCTCCTGTTCTAAAGAAGGCAATGGTTACTCTACCTGGCATGTCTCCACGGATTGTTGGAGTGTCTATCAGTGAGGATCCTATCTTTCGAACAAGATGGACACTCAGGCGTGATGACCTTAGGATGCCGGATAACCAGATCTCAGAGCAACATTTTCTTCATGGAGTTTTTCCTCGAGACAAGGAGGTTTTCCAGAACCAGACTCATGAGACTTTCACCTACTCTTTTGCTCAGGCCGTATATACTGTAATATTCTCTCTTCCAACTAACTTTTGTTTTCACCTTCAACTTTTATTTAGCTGAGCACTCCAATCTTTATTCCAGATGTATGCTATCGGGTCTGCAATGACGTCTCACTTTGAGATGGCGAGGCAGGTGGCGGCTGAAGAGGCTCAGCAGAGTAGGGATGCCATTAAGGAGCCAAAAGAAGCCATCTATCGTGCCGAAGAGTTGAGCAAGCAAGAGGCTGACTACATTGCCCAGATTAAGACTCTAGAGAAGATATTGGAACGGGTGAAGAGGAAGATAGCTGAAGAGGCGAAGAAGGTAGCTGAGGCTCGAGACCAAGGCATCAGCGACTTCTTAGATGGGAATGCTGGGGAAGAATGGCTGAAGAAGTGAATGAATGATGGTTTGGAGATATATGAGATGGGCTTCATGAAAGCTAAGGAGATGTTCGCTGAGCGCTTTCCTGACATCCATTTGGGTGACTTTGTCATGCCTGTGGTGGCATCTCCATCCAGGGAGACTGTCATGCCTTCAGAGGCAGGAGATGCTGCAGCTTTTTATCCTCCAGAGGAAGGTCCTTCTGATGATGCCCCCGAGTCTTAGATTTTGCCTCTGTATCTAGGCTCTTCCTTTTGTTAGACCGAGTATTTTGATGCCACTTCAAGGACTTTTGTAAAGCTCTATCTTTTTTTATTGCATTTTATTTTTCTTTGCTATGTGTTTCTCGTGGTTTATATTACCATTCACACAGCATTATTTATTTTTACTGTAACTCAAACTCTTTATTCATCACTTAAACAGCTGGCAAAGAAGTTGAGCACCCTCGCTCGGCTAAGTGTCAAAAAGACAAAAGTAGGATTGGAGTGACGATGCCCCCATTAACCTTTGTCTTTCCATGGTTTAGATCTATAGCTAATCCGTTTGGCCTTTTCTCACTTGTGTTTTTTGTAAAAAAAAAGTAAGAGTTTGACACTCTGCTCGGGCAGAGTGTTCGGCCATCATTCTGTTCGGACAGAATGTTTTGTCTAAGTTTGGCACTCTGCTCGGGCAGAGTGTTGGGTGGGTATTCTACTTGGGCAGAGTGCTTGGCTAAGTTTGTACCACATTACAACAATGCTTAGAAAAATAACTTTATTGCTCGAGCAAAAGATAAAGCTTCACTGGATTGCTTAACAACCCATTATTTTGAAAAAAATCTGCTAAAGACTATTTCTAGAAAATTGGGGTTTTAATAAGGTCTAAACCTCTTATCCCCCCAAAAAGAAGTGTCTTGCCTCAGGGCAAGATGCTATTGGTAGTACCTGTGCAAGTTCTCAACATTCCAAGTACGAGGGATGGGATCTCCCGAAAGTGTTCCTAATGTATAAGCACTTGGTTTGAGTACCTTTATAACACAGTAAGGTCCTTCCCCATTTGGAGATAACTTTTTTGTCGCTGCTTTTGGGTTGGATACTTCTAAATTGCGAAGAACCAAATTTCCCTCTTTAAACTGCTTCAACCGAACTCTCTGATTGTAATAGTGCGTGACTCATTATTTTATGACAACGGATCGTTCATGGGCTTGAGTTCGAGCTTCTTTGACTTAATCAAGATTCGCTCGGAGTCCAACTTCGTTATGTTCTTCGTTGAAGTGTAAAGCCCGTATTGTTAAAACTCCTATCTCAACAGGCAACATTGCTTCTGTTCCATAGCAGAGTAAGAAAGGTGTTTCTCCCTTGACCGAATGTGGAGTTGTTCGGTAGGCCCACAACACCTTAGGGAGTTCATCAACCCAGGCACCTTTAGCCTCATCCAATTTCTTCTTTAATCATTGTAAGATGCTTCGGTTCATGTTTTCAACCTGACTGTTGGATTATGGATGAGCTACAGAAGTGAATCTTAAATCGATCGAAAGATTCATGCAAAAGGTTCAGAAGTTACTATTGTCAAACTGCTTTTCGTTGTCAACGACCAAAGCTCTTGGTACTCCAAAACAGCAGACAACATTTTTTCAAAAGAAGTCCTCACATTTGGCTGAAGTAATGGTTGCCAGAGATTCTGCTTCAGTCTATTTGGTGAAGTAGTCTATTGCCACAATCACAAATCATCGTTGTCCAGATGCCACTGAAAAAGGGCGAGCAGATCCATTCCCCATATTGCGAAAGGAATTGGAGATACAACCGACGTCAAAAGGGTGACCGGTGTATGCGATATTGGGGCAAACTTCTGACATTTGTCACACCTTTGTGTGAATTCGATGGCGTCTTTCTGCATCGTAGGCCAATAATATCCTTGCCTTAGGATTTTCTGGGCTAATGTCCTTCCTCCAAGATATTAACCACATATCCATTCATATAGAACTCCTTCCTCCAAGCATCCGAGGTAAGGAAGGCTGAAGGATTTTTTTTTATAGAACTCCTTCCACTAATGCATACCGAGCAGCTTTGACACGAAGGTTCCTCGCTTCATGTCTTTCACTTGGTAGTTCTCTTGTGGACAAGTATTTGATGATCATGTCCATCCAATAGGCTTCTTGATCTATTATTCCAATCTCAGTTTGAGAACTGATACTACTATCGTTGAGGAATTCAAGGTAGACTGAGCGTTGGACATCTGTTACTTTGGCAGAAGCGAGCCTCGATAATGTATCCGCCTGATTATTCTGATCCCGGGGAATTTGACGAATGGTGAAGTTTTTAAACTTCGAAGCAAAAATCTTAACTAACTGGAGATACTGAGCCATTCTTTTGTCTCTGGCCTCGTAATTTCCTAAGACATGGTTGACCACCAGTTAGGAATCACTATGAACTGATAGTGAGTCTACCTTTAAAGCATGTGCTAGCCTTATCCCCGCGAGAAGAGCCTCATATTCTGCTTCATTATTTGAGGCTTGAAATCCAAAGCGAAGTGCATATTCAACAATAAAATGTTCTGGACTGACAAGAATGATTCTGGCTCCACTGCTACTGACAGCTGAAGAACCGTCTACATAAAGATTTCAAGGATCTGGAACCTCAGAAATCACCAACTGAGGGGGGTTTTCGGGTAATGTACACTCGACAATAAAGTCTGCTAAGGCTTGAGCCTTAATTGCAGTGTGAGGTTTATATTGGATATCGAATTCTCCTAACTCGATGGACCAATTTACCAATCTTTCTGATGCCTCGAGGCTCAGTAAAATTTTTCTAAACGATAATGGTATGAGACTGGAAATACGGTCGAAGACGCATAGCTGATATGATAAGGGCTAGTGCAATCTTGTCGATCTTCGGATATCTTATCTCTACATCTTGTAAGACTTTGCTAACATAGTAAATGGGTTTCTGGACCCCGTCCTCCTCTCTGACTAAAACATCGCTGACTGCAACCTCAGTGACCGAGAGGTATAGAAACAAGTCTTCTCCGCAAAGTGGATTCCAAAGTAGGGGTGGAGAACTCAAGTACATTTTGAGTTCTTCGAACAATTTCTGACAATCGTCTGTCCAAACAAAATCTTTTGCTTTCCTGATGGCTTTGAAGAATGGCAGGCATCGTTCAGCTGATCGAGCCATGAACCTTCCCAAGGCCGTGATCCTTCCTGTTAACTCATGCACTTATCTGATGGTTTTTGGGGACGTCATGGTTTGGATGGCTTTGATCTTCTCTGGGTTTTCCTCGATTCCTCATTGAGAAAACATAAACCCCAAAAATTTCCCTGATGCAACTCCGAAAGCGCATTTAAATGGGTTCAACTTCATATTATACATTCGAAGTTTATTGAAAGTTTCCTTCAAGTCCTTAACATGAAATTCAGACTTTATACTCTTAATGAGCATATCGTCAATGTTGACCTCCATGTTCTTCCCGATCAAGTCTCGAAAAATCATGTTCACTAGGTGCTGGTAAGTTGCCCCTGCGTTCTTGAGTCCAAAGGGCATTACTTTGTAACAGTATAGACCTCTCTCCGTGATGAACGACGTTTTGGAGACATCGTCCTTGTGCATCATGATCTAGTTGTAACCAGAATATGCATCTATGAAACTGAGCAATTCATGGCCCAAAGTAGCATCGATAAGAAGATCAATCCTCATGAGTGGGTAGCTATCCTTTGGGCATGCTTTGTTGAGATCCGTGTAATCGATACAAATTCGCCACTTGCCACCCCGTTTAGGAACCATGACAACATTGGCGATCCAATCAGGGTAGTAGATTTCTTTGACAAAGTCAGCAGTCAAGAGTTTATCTACTTCTTCTTCAATCTTCTCCTGTCTTTCTAGCGCAAAGGTTCTCTTTTTCTGCTTGACAGGTTTCTTGGATGGGTCAACATTTAGCCAGTGAGTAATGACCTCGAGATCAATTCCAGGCATGTCTGCGGCTGTCCATGCAAAGATATCTGCATAGGTTCTTCATAGGTTCACTAGCTCGAGCTTAGTGTCTTCCTTAATATTTGAACCTATTCGAACTGTCTTTTTTTCATTTCGGGATATACCTCAATGCTCACAAGATCTTCGACTGGTTCTCGCCTTTGCATTTTTGTATCTTCCCGGAGGCCTTCGATAATGAATGCTTCTTTATTCTTCGATCGGCATAAAGTCATGTAGCATTGACGAGCTGTAGTCTGGTCTCCTTTCACATCTCTAATCCCCTTTTTTGTGGGAAACTTCATTTCGAGGTGGAAAGTTGACACCACAGCCTGTAACTGATTAAGTTCTGGTCGTCCCAATATGGCATTGTAGGCAGAGGGAACCTTTACCACAACAAAATCAAGCATGAAATTAGCTTGTGTCGGAGGTGTACCGATCGTAACTGGGAGTGTGATAATTCCTTTGATTGCAACTGGATGGTTAGATAATCCATACAACGGTGTATCCATCTTTCGATAACGGTCCATCGAAATGTTCATCTTCTTAAATGCATCATAAAATAGAACTTCTGCGGAACTCCCATTATCCACCGAAACACGTTTTACATCAAAGTTCCTAGCCTTGATCACAATGACTAATGGATCATCATGAGGAGTCTTCACATCTTTTAAATAGTCATCATAAAAAGACATCGTAGGTACAGGCACGTCTTCTGTTTCTTGCTTGTGGATTGGCTTGTTATGCATACTTCCCTGGCATATGCTTTTCTAGCCTGGCCTGATGAGCCTCCTGTGGCTAATCCCCTAGATATGGTATTAATCGTACCCGCATTCTCTTCTCGATACTTTGTTTCCTCCATGGTCGGAGGTGACTGTTGTCGTTCTTCTTTGTGTGCTACAAACTTTCTCCACTTGATCAAGGCTTCGATGGATCGCTTGAGTGACCCGTAATTGTAAATTGTATGGCCATGATCGTTGTGAAAGTGACACCACAAATCTTTATTCCTTTTATTCGGCCGGGACCTCATCTTTTTTGGCTATTGGAGAACCTTATTGTCTTTGATCTCGTGAAGTATTTATGATGGTTTGACACTGAGGCGTGCCAGATTTTCCAAGGTAAACGGGTCTTTAGGACACCGTTCGTCATGCTTAGAATGTTTTGTTGACTTTCCCCTTTGGGGAGTTAATTCCTTAGATCGTTTTTTTTGTTTTTCCCTTCCTTCTCCACGTCGTCCTCTGTGTGTCTCCATGTATTCTTCAGCTTGCATGTATTTGTTAGCCTTCTTGAGAAAGGCTTTCATATTACCTGGAGGACTTTTGTTGACAGAGAATACGAACTTGGATGTTGGTAGGTGGTCTCGGAGGAACACAATATACTTTACGGACTCGTCCAAGTTATTGATTTCCAGAGTGGCTGCGCTGAATCGTCTGAGATAGCATGCCAAAGATTTGTTTTTTCCTTGTACAACATTAAACAGACTCGTCAAGTTTTTTCGTTGGGAGCGACTGTTACAAAGTACTTCTGAAAGAGATCTGATAATTAGCCGAATGAGTGAATGGATCTTGGTTGTAGAGACTTGAATTATGCGTGTGCAGCCTTCCTTAAGGTGGTGGGAAAGGCTCTGCACATGACAACATCTGAGACCTGAAGGAGTAGCATGTTTGTTTCGAACTGGTAAGCATGTTATCCTGGATCTCCAGTTCTGTCATAGAGGTCACATTGAAGAATTCAAAAATTGGGAGGTAGCTTTGCTTTCTCGATGCCCTCGAATAATGAATATTCAGATTCTTCCCTTGGAGTAGATCGTTCTGGGGAATGATCTTTAGGGACAACCTTCAAGGAGTCTCGTTCTCGGGAATGAAACTTAGGCGTCCTCTTCCTATGGATAAATCTCTGAGGGGTCTCCATCCTGGCAACCTGCTCGGGAAAGGAATTGGTACTATCTTCGACTGATGGATCACGACAGTAGCATGATCCACTCCTAGTCGCATGTTTTTTGCTCTTTTCTTTGGGATAGAAAGTTGGATTTGCCATTGATCTGTATTTACGGCCGTAACTTGATCTGGAGGTGAGACTGAGACGAAGATCGCTAGGGTCCAGATGAGAATGGTAGGTGGACGGCAGAGCCATCGCCATGTTGGGCTTTTGCTGAAGAGTATTCACCACGTCTTTCAGTTTGTGGATTTCTTTTATAAGTCCAACATGGGGTGTTTTGAACAGCTGACGGTTTAGCCGATGACGAAGGTCACCGTTTTTCAAAGTGGATGTCGGAGATCAGTTTCTCCAAGATCTGGTTTCTGATTCGGGAGTAGCAGATGTAACGTTAACGTAAACATCTTCAGGAGTGCTGGCGCTACTACGGCGTAAAGGGGTCCAGTGTCGGTCATGAGAATGACCAGGTCGACGAGAGCTGCTAGTTCGTGCACGACAATTTTGAGAATGACTGTGTGAAGAGTCATTGGAAGAAGAATGATTGGCCCTGTTCCCTGAGGGTCCCATGGATGGCGCCAATCTGTTGCAGCTAAAAACTAGATCGGGAACCATACCAGAAAATAGGCCTGCAAAAGAGAACACGGAGTGACCACCGGGTGGGGTTCCTGCGGGGGAACATTCTGATGCTTAATTCAGAAACGGCTAACAAAGTGGAACTCTGAGAAAGCAGTAATACACAGTGTATATGTGTGTGAGCCTGTCCATACCTGAGGGGTTAGACCCTTTTATATAGTAGTAGGAGGGAGAGCCCTAATAGAATTTAGGCTTTGAACAACTCCAATCAGAATTGAATTAGGATCCTAGAGGATGACATGTCTATCTCAGATGAAGGAGTAACAGTCCTTTTAGGATTCTTCCTAATGATTAATATGGCAAGTGCCAAATCAACAATAAGCTATCAAGGACTACGTGTCATAACCACCACGTGTCATCCGTAGATTGGAGGCACAATTTTGGCTATATCAGTATTTAAAGTTGCACGGTCTAACAATGGATGTTACTGCCCTCATTTGCATAACTTGCCTCCTAAACACAAAAGAGAAGCACATGCATGCACATACACTTACCGTTTATACTACCTTAGTCCATCATACATGTATGCTAAGGTATACTCCTTCCATGCATAAACAAAGCTCCTTTGGATGTACCAAACTAAGTGATTGCTTTCGCTAAGTGGATCATAAAGTAGGGTAAAAGCCCGTAACTACCCTTGACGTATCCTGTTGATTGGAACCACCTTCCTTTTCTTTTGTTTCTTCTCCCCTTTCGACGTATAAGTAGGCATTGAGATGTTTTACTATGCGAGGTGCGGTGGTTGACTAAATTTCAATGGGCGATCTACTAGGCATTAATTTGATGCCAATTAATGAAATTTCTGGTGAGCTTTCTTTCTTTTTTCTTGTCTAATTTTTCTTATCAAGATGGATGGTGAGGAGGGTTTATGAAATTCTAATTTGATGTTTATGACCATTTCTCAATCTAACCCATAAACATCAAATTAGAATTCTGAATGGCTTTCTTTGGCCTCAAATTGACTACGATTATGGGTGGGTTAGATTGAGAAATGGTCATTCTTGGAGTGACTATTTCCACTTTCATGTTTATACATTACGTGAGAAACTATTGAAATTGGTGGGAGAGGATACGGAGGTAGGCAAGACAGTGGCTTTGATTGGTGGTGGCTCAAAATGATTCCGATGTCACGCAAGCGGCTCCATTTTGACCGAGGGTTGCAAATTATGGAACCGTGCTGCTGAAACATCCTCCCTATAAGCAAACGTAGACACATGGGTTAATCTACCACATTTCTTACATTTCCCGCGACAACATAACATGAAAGCTTGAAACATAATATATGAGGATAAAAAATGGAAGTTGATGGATGGACATAGGGAGTATCATTTTCTAGGGGTGCAACTTGGGCCGGGCAACCTGTGGACAACCCGTGCCAGCCCGCAAAAATATGGGCATGGACTTACTTTGTAGTGACCATGGTGGACATGGGCTCAAAACTTTGGTCCCGCCAAAAATATGGGTTGGACATGAGCAAAGGTTTCTATAAGCACGTCCAGCCCGTGGGAAAACCAGCCCGTCTAACTATTATATAATGTAAATTATAATATATTTACTTTATATATATATATATATATATATATATATATATATATATATACATATTCATGTTACAATATATTTATTTTGTTTCCTTTAGTCATGAAAAATCGTGGATCACATAAGTCTATGCAATCTCGATCGTCAAACTCATAACCTAATAGAATATAATTTATTTTTTGTACTTTCTGAACTCTCAACCCCCACTTCGATAAAGTCAAAGCCTCAAAGCCAAAGATATGCTCATATTCTTGTCTTATTTTCTGAATCAGATTGAGCGACGATTCCCACTTTTTCGTTCTTGTCTAAAGATATTTGAAGACTTTACTTTTCATACTTTATTTCTTGTTATAGAATTAGAAACTCTTGTATTTTTTTTCTCTCTCATTTTGTCCCAAATATTTATTTTCATGCTTATATTGAAGTTCATTTTGAGACTTTAATGTACCTTTTTTCCATTATCATGAATAAATTGTAGAGTTGGATGGTCAATGATATGTTAATTTCGAATCGTTTAAAAAAAAGTAATCCGTAACCATGGACAACCTGTGGATAGCCTTAGCCAAGCCCATGTCTACCAAAATTTTGATGGGCTTGGCGTGGACACATATTATTTGGCCCGTAAATGGGCTGAGCTAGACATGAGCACGACTTTTAGAGAGCGGGCTGGTCATGGTCTAACCATTAGGCCTGTCCAGCATCCCAAGTTGCACCCCTGTCATTTTCACCACTTGAACAACACTTGGGCAATAGTTTTTCGAAAAGATGTGCTTATGTATGAAGCAAGTTCTCTCTCCTAGTGCTACAGACTTTTTAAGAGGTACACCGATAGTTGGTTGGGTTGTTGTATCTTGGGGTGACATGCGCTAGCAAAATTTCTGCACCAAAATACGCATTGATCTTTCCGCATAAGCGTCGATCACTTTAATGAGAATGGGTTATCCATGCATGCCTCAGTTCATCATTACCGCCTGTTATGTTTTTGGTGTATATATATTATTCTAACATGTTTATTATTGTCATTCTCAAGTTCATAGCCTTGCCTCACTTCCATGTACCTCCAATTAAAATTATGTAATCGATAAAACCTTGTTTATTGTTTTTTTTTTCTGTTCCATCAATTAGCGTTGCGGTCTCGTCTATTAATTGTAATTTTAACATTCTTTTTCCTTTATGAAGCACTTTGTTTCATCCTGCTAATTAATAATGTGTGGGGTAAATATTACGTCATAAAAAGCATGCTACACAAGATCTTTTTAGGCCGATAAGTCTTTAAGGAAACAATATCTACCCTCCAATTGCCGTCTTTTGGTTCATAGTCGTCCACGCTTGGCCAATGCAATCTGTATGTAATCTGACTACTACTTAGGGTTATAGATGAACCGAGCTGTTCATGAAGCGCTCATAGTTTGTTCTCTAAAATTCGTTCAGGCTCTTTTGTATGATATATGAACCGCATATGCACACATGTTTAGAGCTCATTTGATAATTCTGAAGTATTTACGAATGTTTTCGTAAACGGTTCGTCTCGATAATAACTTAATTAAAATTTATTCAAAACCCAAAAGCCTTACAATTTAATTACAATATAAATTAAGTATAAACTTGGAAGACCTAAAATAAATTAGATAATTGGATCAAGAAAGCTGTCATTTTGATAAAAAAAAACTTTTAATTGTTTTGAATGGGAATGCGAGTTTTAAAGTTTGAGTTCAGTTTGTATCACTAGACAAACAAACTCGAGTTGGACACAAATTTTGTAAACCGAACTGCGAACGAGTTCAAACAAATTTTTAAAAATTAAACAAACACAAAACACGAGCATGGCCAGAAATTAAACAAATGAGTTTAAATATACCTTTGTTCGGCTCGAACTCGATTCATATACAGCTCTACTCATACAAATATAATTTCATGGATATTTCTCAAGACCCTTCAAAGTTAAGCTATTGCTGTCTAGTGTATAATGAAAGTGCAAAATTATCAGCATAATTATAAATATCGTACTGGAGTGCATACTAATTTTCTTCATGAAACTCTATGTATGGTACTGGTACTGTTTCGGATTTTCAATTGATT
Source organism: Escallonia herrerae (assembly GCA_033070095.1). Taxonomy (NCBI): domain Eukaryota; kingdom Viridiplantae; phylum Streptophyta; class Magnoliopsida; order Escalloniales; family Escalloniaceae; genus Escallonia; species Escallonia herrerae. The sequence continues at coordinate 49,935 of JAVXUP010003043.1, read as the reverse complement.
ATATACATTTATAATACTCGTCATTAGCGAACTAAAAATATAGATATATTTTATCCCTCATGGCTTCTCTGGAGCTTGAATTATGTCATTTGTCAACTAAGTTGTTTGTTCCTGAATAAGCTGTTTGTTTCCAAATAGAGGCACTAAGAACACATAGCTTATTCAATTGAATTACCTCATCTAAGACTACCCTCCTCTTCAACTGTTTCGTTAGCGAATTTCTATAAAAGAATAAGTTATTTGTTCAAAACTAATGTCTTTGAGTTCAATAATAAATTATTTTTGTGTGTGTCCCTGTGAAAATCAGTGCATTATATAGATGAAAGAATGTGATGAAAGCTTCCAACTATGAAATAAATCAAAGCTAAGAGAAAAAGTAAAAGCAAACTGATATTTGCTTGAAGATTGAAAACCTATCGGAAAATATTTTGCAAATTGTAATGAACGTATTGAGAAGATGCTACGAAGCTTTGATTAAACTGATAAAATTTCAACAGAATTCATAACTTTTGCATTGTTTAAGAACTCGTACAAAGCACAATATATTGGCCGTTACGTAGTTCTCAACCGGTATCATCTGTACCGACCGGTACAAGGCGGTAGTTTGATTGGTACGAAATGTCAAGGGATACCGTAACGTTAGAAGGCAAAATTCGTACATACGGTCGGCAACGGTACGATATTGATAACTATGATGATGAGGCCTCATATTCTTTTTATTTTAGTACAGTGCTATTTATGCATATTTCATGTCGCTAAAGGCATAAAGTTTAATTTGCCGAATTGTGTATCATTTTTTTCCAAGAGAGTACCATTTTTATGCCTTTGTTTATAATAAATCTGACAGTGTCCTTGTGACTCCACTTTATTTTTAGGGCTAATTACACCTATGTCCCTGAGGTTATGGGGTAATTACAGTCAATGACACAAAGTTTCAAAATGTAACATTCCGTGACAAAAAATGTTTCAAATGCATCACCCGTATCCATCCATTAGGATTCCATCCAAAAAGTTTATTGTTCATCATTACGTATTTTAAAAATGACAATACAGTCCAATACTACCCTTATACCATATAGGGTATTTTTATACGTATTCATACGTATTTTTTAAATTAGGGTATTTTCGAACCCTTATTTTTTCACTTTTTCTTATCATTAGGGTTTGAAAATTATGGTTTTGAAACCCTAATTTGAATTAGGGTTTCACAAATTAGGGCTTCAAAACCCTAATTTTGAAATTTTAATTTCTAATTCTATCTCTCTTCAAATTTTTTATTTCTTAATATGGTTTTTAATTTCCTTAAAATACCTTTTTTAAAAAATATGAAAAACCCTAATTCTCATCCCTTCCCCCGCACCCCCCAGCTCCACCCTAGTTTTCATTCTCCCTAAATTCTAACTCACGCCGCCGCCTAGCCATGCCGTCGTTGCCCCATCTCAGCCCCACCCACCCCGCCCTCCCCTCTATCGCGCACCACCTCAATCATTCACGGTAGCCCCGATTACCTCGACGCCGCCGCCACAATGGCCCGCCACAACCAAATCAGATCCAGCCACCCCCCGTAACCACCACAATCACCTTCCGTCACCCCAACCCTTGAAATCTACTCAGCCGCTACGTAGTCGGCCTAGCCACAACCCCCAACAGATCCCGGTCTCACCTCTCTCACCTTCGTACACCACCGACGACCGATCAACCACCATAATTGTATCCGCGATCCTCCATCATCTCCGTAACCCAGCACCATACCCACGGCCTTCCACCATCATCAGATCTGTTTCTCTTTTTTTTGTGGTTATTATTTAACATAAATCTTGTTTCTGTTGTGGGTTAGTGCAGTGTATTGATCGGCGGTGGCGTTGTGGGCGTTGTGTATAGCTTGCTCCGGCGTAAGGGGCATGACGGTGGTGTTGGGGTGGGTCACGGCAGTGGTGCATGGTAGTTGGTCATGGTTTGTGAGGGTATGGTTGGGGTATGTGTACATGACTGGCTGGGAAGAAAGAGAGGAGAAAGAAATATAAGAGAGAAATTACATTTTAAAAGTAAAGAGTGGCATGTTAAGAAATTACATTTTAAGTCATGGGTAATACGGTCATTTTGCTAAAACCGTTAGGTATTCTTCTATTCCGTTAGGGCAAAGGATATAAGTGTTAATTTTTCAAACTTATGGACACGAGTGTAATTACCCCCTAACCTCAGGGACATGGGTGTAATTAGTCCTTATTTTTATTTTGTGGAAGTGTCAAGTTCTAACTGAATCAAGTGTAAATTCAAATTTTAAGAAACAAGTCAAGAAATTTGGGGAGAGCCTGTATTCATTTTCTTTGTTCAAACGACAGAAACTGTAAACAGTGGGAAAAAAGTGGAAAAAAAAAAGCGGGAGCAGTCACAAGGAATGAAGTACATCTTTCAATGGTGGTAAAAAGATGTTTCATTTATTCACTTATGTGTTTATATAAACCGACATTTTTTGTCATGGAAAGTACCTTTATATTTGATCTTCTTTCTTCATTTGGAGGGCCAAAAAAAAAAAATTTAAATGGAAGAGCATTATGCCACTTTCAATTGATAAACCCCCTCATGAAATAATGAGGTAATTTGTAATTATGACTCTTTTCAGGAAGTCAACTTCTAGTCTCAAAATTGGCGTTTACACTCCATAAAAAAATATTAAAGCTTAGATAGTAATTTTTTTATCCACCAAATTTAAAGTGTAATTTAAGTGCTTTAGGAAGAAACTAATTTTGTGCTTTAGAATTTAAGGACTAGATTGTTAAAAGAAATGAAAAAAGAGCGTTTATTTTCACACCTTATATATTTTTTCGCACATTTTTGTGTGTGTAAATAGTGCAATAACGACAATTCATAAAATTTTCAATAACAAACGAGGGTGTGTTAAAATATCATTAGGGTGTGAAAAAATAGACATTCTTAGTGAAGAAACTAAATGCTATATGAAATCACGTGACATTATAGTCAGAGTAGGCTGTATCTAAGTAGTTTGTAGTGCACCGTACATTTTTAGCAAAAGCTACCAGCAAATGAGCAAAGACTGATATTAAATGATGAAATGCAGTAAATTTATAAAATCATAAAGTTGGTTTTGTTGGACCCACAAGTTTGACACATCATTAATCCTTTTAGTGGTAACTTTTGCTCATTAATTCAGTCATACTTTGACTTCTTTAATGCTAGAAGTAGAATATACGATGTATTTTAAATATGTTTTGTCGCCTTCCTACTTGTGTAGCATTAAAAGTTGATTTGTAAAAGTTCCTCATGGACTTTTTATATTCACGGACAACTATTTAATCCAAATATCATAATTTAATAACTTTTTACGTGTATATAGTATTGTACAATTATTTATGAATATATACTAGTTTTGAAAAACATGTTTCTAGACTCAATTACAATTTCAGACCGTGAAAGTATGGTTTCCAAATATGTTTTCTGCTAAAGTCATGATTTCGAAATACAATTTCTCTATTTATGATTTTTCTTAAAATGTTATTTGAAAACGTGATTTGAAATCACATTATTATGATATGAAATTGTGACTCCCATCCACGTTTCTTGAAACGACACATAGGTTTCAAATTTATACCATATAAATACACAAGCTAATTACATTATTGCTATAATAATAATAATAATAATACTTGAGTCAAAGGCACCAACTTTTGTTCCGTATAAAACTCCATCTCCACATCTGTTGCCTATTCTTTCCAACATCAACCAGAAGTCTGCCCGAGACACTGCTTTTAGATCTGTCCTGAGTACTATCAATTAAGATGAGTTATAGGGTTTGTATTCAGCTGCTTATTTTGTTGCTAGCCTTTTCTGTTGTTCTCTCCATTGCTGTCGTTCCTACAGCGAGTAAGGCCAAGTTCCAATGCATGATTTCCTTCTAAGCTCCTTCTTTTCTTGGGCCAATAACTAGGGTTACTTACCTTGTCTTTATATGTGTTATCGATAGGAAGGCTCAAGTCAATCAAAGATGAGACAACCATCCAAGACTTGCATTTGAAGGTAAGCCCTCAATCTCTCTGCCCTTCCACCTTCCACCCCCCTGTGTTTGCGTATTTTTGACGCTGTGCAACAGAAATTGAGGGGTGCTAAGGTTTCTGAGTAAGATCTTGGAGGGCCAGAAGTAAGAGATGATGTATAAATTAGTCACTGGACAGCCCTCCCTAACCCTGAAACTGGGGAGCCTTAACAAATACTCCCACCCTTATTTTCATATTCAAAAAAAAGCAAATATGACATGGTTATATTCAGAGAATCATACTTGACCTTTCAAAAGATCATTGAGAGACATAATAAGTTTGTAGGAATTTAGAGTTATTATTGCTTACTTTTATCAGAGGATGTATCTCATAATTAAGAGTGCCGTGCAGCGTGTTAAAATATAATTCTCACATAAGGACAAGTAATTATTATTACTTAGATAAAAATGACTTATGAGTCTCTCCCACCTCATTGTCAATTGATTTTAAATTGAATGCTTTCACGTGATATCTCAAAAGAACTCCTACCACACATGGGGAGGCTTGTTCAAATATGAATCCCCCCGTCGTATAAAAAATAAATAATACCTCAATACTAATTTGTTTTGAGTTGAATGATTTCATACCGCGGATGATTGTGATATCCTAGTTATCAGGTAAAGCCAATGTTTCTTATTTTTGCAATTATCTTCCATGCACATGAAGTGCAGAGAGGCAAAATCGAGTGCCCAATAATGTGTTCCCGAGTTGTTTTCTGGTAAGCCTAGTTAGTTTTGCCATTGCAGAAGCGTTTCTTACTTTCCTTGGCTATCATTAGACGTGTTTGCTTTTGTTTAAGTAATAAGTAACTGCACTTCTTCTTATATTGTTGCTCTGCGAAATGAAAAGATAATTGCCTTAACTGAATTCTACGAATATGTTACAGGATATGACGGGCACGAGGGGTGATGGTGCGATGCTGGAGGTAGAAGAAGGACTTATTACAGAGGGAAGAATGGATATTGAAACCATGGATTACCCGCCACCTGGAGCAAATCCCGGCCATGATCCGAAACCTCCTGGAGAAGTTTGATTTAATAGAAAAAATAGTTCTGAAGATTCCTCTGTATGTTCTAGAAAGAGTTACAGGGAAAGAAAGTTGTAGGGAAACAATGGGTGGACATCGATGGATTCTATAAGATACTATAATAAAGTAGCTACTGCGTTAACACAAAAAGGAAAGGAATTTGCGTCTAAAATATTATCGTTAATAATTCACGTTGTTTCTTATAAATGATTTTTACAAGTTATTGGACATATCTTGCTTAATCCAACGACAAAATTTGCCGAAACAAATCGATATCGATTGATTAGCAAGTAGTACAGTTTTTGGATTAAGATTCCCCGTTGAGCTCTACCATGTACACATCATACCCTAGATGGCTTTTCGACGGTCTTGATTATTGTAGGTGTAAAAGTCATTTGACACACCCCATTATGTACAATCCATCGGCAAAAGACACCTCATTGTTTGCTAGAAGACTAAGGTAACGTTTGAAATCACTTAAGTTTTTAATTTTTCTCCACTTTTGTAAACTGGAGAAAACAACGCATTTGACAAAGAGTTTTCATTTTTTTCCTTCAATTTTAAAAACCAGTTTTTAAAATAGGGTTATTTTTTAAAACTCCCATTTGGAGTTTTGAGTTATAGTTTCTATTTTGAGACTACCACCACTACTGTTGCCGCCGCTACTTCCACCGCAGACACCCCCTGCCTCTACCCCAGCTACCCTGCCGGCGATGCCCCCGCCGCTGCCACCACCAAAGTGAAAACTCAAAATACCACCACCACCAAAGTGGAAACTCAAAATACCACTACCACCACTACCAAAGAAAAAATTCAAAATAAAAACTGGATAATCAAACACCTAAAAGAAAAAACTCAAAATAAAAATTCGGTAATTAAACATCCATTTATTTTTGTAAAAAATTAAAAATAAACTAAACTGATTTTGGTTTTTATTTTTTTGAAAACTGAAAATTAAAACTGTAAGTAATTTCAAACAGACCCAAGTTAAGGCTATTGCATTAAATGACAAAGACGATCCTTTTCTTATTCTAGTAAGGCCTTGGGAGCCAAACTGAAAATGCCGAACAAGAATGGCAACTGACGCACACAACACATACCCAAATACACATTCATAGACGCATATTTAACCCTTGGAAGCACATCAACCCACACACACATAGAGACACGCTAATCCTTACACACCTACATGTACAAAAGTTACACAACCCCTCCCCCCCCCCCCCCCACTCATTTTAGGTTGTTTTGTGCCTTTCATTTCACAACAAAAACATACCCCACCCACACGCAATCTTTCCCTCTTGTGTATTGCATGATTTATTGGTTTATGGTTGTGGGAGTAAGCGGCGTGAGGGACTGAGATTGAGATGGAACCAGCCATATCTGCGCACACACACAGAGAGAGAGAGAGAGAGAGAGAGAGAGAGAGAGAGAGAGAGCATAGGCTGCCACATCCTTCTGGGAGGGTTTATTAAGCAGCACAACTGAAGAGGAGTTATTGCTCTAGAATCAAGAAGGTATGGATAAAGTGGGACCGAAATTGGTTATACTGGATGCAATTTCGGGCAACATGGTAAGCATTTATAAAGATCAGTGTAAAGGATAAATTGGGAAGATATACCCACACCATAAAAGAATGTTGGGCAGTATGGAGTGTTATGCGATCGAATTTTAACTAGGAAGATGAAGGAAAGTCTATAGGATGTTTTGCGGACCAGCCATGATTTATGGGAGGGAACCTATTTAGAAGAAGAAGAAGAAAGATGCGATGTGTTTTGGATGTAATGGTGAGTGTGAGTATTAGGTGCGTGAGTGTTGTAAGTGGGTGTCGGAAGACATGCAATAGTGCTGTGAGTGTTTGTGTGAGTATTGGGGTGATGGATAGCAAAGAGAAGCATCGGTACAGTGAGTTGAGTGCTTGAATTGTGTTTGAGTCTTGTGTGTTATTGTATGCATTGTGTGCTTGTGTTAGTGTGTGTGATTATAGCGTGCTTGCATGTCTACAAGTGTGTGAAAACTGTGTGCAGCGTGCATGGGTTTGAGTTGTGTGCTGTGTGTTATGGAATATAGGTGTGTGTAATATTTTTATATATATATCTGTGTGTGTGGTAGAGCAAAAAGTGTGTGTATTGTGTTTTTCAGGTGTGTGTAAGTGATGTGTAAATGTGTGCGTGAACATGTGTACAGGTGGTGAGGTGCATGTGTGCTTGTGTGTGTTTAGAAGAGAAGAGAAGCTACTGAAGCTGCTGGTGAAAGGGGTGTAAGCTGCGCGCGCGTGTACACAGGTAGCGCAAAGTTCGTTACGCACATTGGATAGTGTAGAGTTAACACTAGCAAGTGAAATTTTAAAGTATAGTACCTTAGGCTATATTAGAATTTCTGATAAAATTTTATAATTTTCTAAAATCATATGTAGGTTTAATACTTTCTGTAAACTTAGAATTGTAAAATTCTTTTGGAGCCTTTAAACTCATGAAAATATTCTGGAAAAATTAGAATAACGATGTTACAGTATAAAGAAGTCCCAGATTAAGCTTGGTGATTTTTAGAGTTGATTTGATATAATTTCCATATCACATTAGTTAACAAAATGAATAATTTAAAAGTAGTTTTAATGCCTTTTAATTTTTGATTTTAGTTTCTATAATTTTTATACATATTTTAAAGGCTGTTGCAAAAATTATGGGACTTTATTTTCAGTTAGAAATAATTATTGCTATTTATGGATTTTCTTACATTTAAAGATATTATTTTAATTTAAAAAAATTCAAAAATTCAAAAAATTCATATTTTGATTTTTATAATTCTTTAAGCTAGAAAACTATTTTATTATAAATTTGGAGTATTGTTACGCATTAAGGAGTGCACAAGATTTTCGATTAGGTTGGCTGTGTGCGGGACTCGCTTTAAGTTGTGGGATTTCAGGGTTAGAGATGAGCACCTTGTGGGTAGTTGATATTAGGTTTATGATATAGTAGCTTAAATTGTGTTCTAACCAATAGATTGCCAATCTAGGGTTATTCAGAGAATTTTGATCGAGGTTGCGTAACAATGCATATAGCTTGGATCGAGGTAAGGAATTCTATTCGAACCCTATGTCATTATTCTGATTTCAAATGTTTATAATAGCAATTTTATAGACCACATTGATTGTTGATTTTTATGATTGATATAAAATATTTTTTTTAACTACCCATGAAACCCTAATTTGCCCCATGAAACCCTAATTTGAGCCGTATAGTGATTGTTTGAAACTGTAGTTCATTCTAAATCTGTTTATTGACACAATCATCGTAAATATTTTCAATTGTATTTTATTTCTTCTAAATGTTGACATGGGCTAGTAATCTTAAAAGTTATAAGTATGGTGCTTATTGTTGGGGTTATAAGGTTGGTGTGTTAGTTGGGTTAAACTAGTACCTAAATGGATTAACCAGTGTACATATGCATATCTAAAGCGTATCGGGCACGTACTATCGAGGCGGCTTTGCTATAGTGTACCGCTCATGTTCAATGTTTCCTATTTCTGTTTTATTATACATAAAGTGTTTTGAATAACTGTTAACACTACAAGAAAAAAGGGTTTAGCGACGGACTTTTAGCGACGGAACGACTTCCGTCGCTAAAGGTGTTTTCAGTGATGGAATTTTCGTGGATAAAAACGTTGTCCAAAAAAATATTTTACTGACGGATTAATCCGTCGGTAAAACCATTCCCGACGGACGTTTAACGACGGTCTTTTAACGACGGTATAAACCGTCGCTAAATTGTTTTACCGACGGATCTTTAGCGACGGGACATGTCCGTCGCTAAATGTGTCTTAAATACCCAGATTTCTCTCTCTCTCTCTCCTCCCTACTAGCCCCCCACGCCGGCGACAGGCCCCCGCCTCAGTCCCTCCCCACCAGCCCCCACACCAGCGACAGACCCCCGCCTCCGTCCCTCCCCACTAGCCCCCCACGCCGGCGATAGGCCCCCCGCCACCACCACACCGCCCTTCCCTCTCCCCTCAGATCTGCCGTCCCCATTGCCACCTCGCCGCCCCACAGCTACCCCACTACTGCCACAGCTACCTCACAGTCGCACCACCATCACCACAGTTCCTCCCCCTCCGCCGCACCACCACCCTCTGCCGCTGCCTTCCGTGCGCCACTATCGTCATCCGCCTCGCACCACCACTGCCTGAACTCACTTTTTTTTCCGGTTAGAAATTATTTATCATATTGAATTAATCTGTTGTTATAATGTAATTGTATGATAGAAATTAATCTGTTGTTATAATGTAATTATATGCTAGAAATTATTTATCGCATTAAATCTATTGTTATAATGTAATTGTATTTAATATATTGTAATGTAATTGTATTTAATTTGCTATAATGTAATTGAATTTAATTTGTTGTAATGTAATTAAATTTAATTTTTTGTAGTGCATTGTATTGTATTTAATTTGTTGTAATGTAATTGTAATGATTAAACCCTAATTATCCCTAATTTGTTCCCAAGTAACCCTTGAAGGATTGAGATGATACTCGTCCCTATGTTTATATCGAATTGTTGTGACTTGTGACTTCATCAAAAACAAAATCCTTTGAAAGTATGTTATTTGACTTAAATGTATAAATCGTTCGAATCGTTCGTTAATATCGAAATGCTTTTTTTATTTGAAAATCCTTTAAAAAAAACTAGCATTTGACTCTATACGTAAAATCATTCGTATCGTTTTTAAATCTTTAATTAAACTTACTGGACTCTCAAAAGCTCACTCTCCTTTGACTTCCTTTCCGCAGGTTGCCTGAGTATGGATTAGAGCAAGTGAAAGAGAATTTGATTGTTAGAACCCATGCGTGTGGCTTTGCTAGTTTATTATTCAGGTTTAAATTTAGTTTTCAGGTATGATTGTACAATGCGAGAAAATACATTGATGGATGTTTTAGTTGCTCTGAAAGTTATTGTATTATTTGGTTAACTTGAGGATAATATTGTCTTAGTGTCATTGATCGAATGAGTGTTAATGATTCCGAAAAATTCAGGGATATTATACACGACCCATCAAATGTTGTATGATATGAGCCTTCACACATACGCGAGAACCTATCAGTGGAGGGACAACTCCTTGAGATATAAGGCCGGCGAGATCAGGTTTTCTTTGGTGAAAGTGCTTTGGAGAAAACATTCTACTGAGGAAGCCACGGTCGGAACTTGAGGAGTCTATGAGAGAGAAGTATTCATCCCTATTCGATGACTTGAAGTATGTAAATTTAGAGGAAAATTTTTTTATAAGGAGGGGAGGATGTGAGACTCTGATAATCAGTCATTAATAATTTCATGTTTTAAATTATCTTCATAGTTTTAGTTATCTTTTGGGGTACTTCCAAACAAGTACATGTTTTTAAGGGCTTTTGGATTATTTACCAACTTAGAGACATTAGAGTCAAGTTGGATTTTATCGACAAAATGAGTTTTGTCTTGCATAGAGAATGAAGAAAGAAAAATTTAGAATTTTGAGGATTTAAATCTTCTATAGAAAATTGGGAACTAATTGGAAGTAATTGTTTTCAAAGATTTTAATATACGTGGGCTATGTGATTTAGATTTTTAACTTGTTAGGACTTATATAACTTTGTGAAGATTGTTGTGTAATTTAAAGTAAAGTTGGTACTCATAATTGGATTGTACTCATATATAGCTATGTCCCTTCTTGTTGAGGATCTTTGATATTACGTTTACGATAATTGGATTGTGAATGCAAATTGCATTTAATCTTTGCTCGCAATACTGCTTCATGGATTACAATGCCATATTAGCGGCGTCTGCCCGGCCTTTTTTTTTCCCCTCTCATCGCCGGCTGAATATGTTCTTACTCTTTTTTTCTTTTATCCCAAAGTAAAGTTCTCGTTAAATTGTCACTGCATTACAAGTTCTTTCTTTTCAAGAATAACTAGTAAAGATCACGTGCTTCGTACATTATATAGTGATTTGAAATAAAAATGTCATAAACCTTGGTCAAAAAATATAGTTAAATGATAGTCGGTAATAAGTAAATCAATTGTTAACTGGATGCTAACCAATGATTCGAATAATGAAAAGGTCATTGCACAAAATATGGTCTTACTTTCAAACCCAAATATTAATGTTAATTATTACCAATATTTGTCACTTTTTATCATACTTATTTATTTTGTCACATCAATTACCTCTAAAGAAAATCCTAGATGTTCCATATTATATTTTTTTTTATCCAAGGGACACTGTCATTGTAATCGGTTTCAAAAATCTTACACAAATATCTAATTTTTACAAAATACAACAAGTTTGATATAAAAGTAAATAAAGTGGTTTAGAGAAAATTAGTGTCAAGTGTATATACTGGAGTTGCTCAATTTTTTGTGATATGTTTGTATGGCATGTCTAAAAGTTTATGAAATGAAACTAAGAATAAGTTTGAATTAACACTAAGTGATATTAACGAGAGTTCAAAAATTAACCCAAAAGGGATTGTCGATAGTAAATTGTCTAACGGAAAGAAATTATGATTAATAAATGTAAAGCAAAGTCTGTAAGAAGTAAGAAGTTTGGAATTTAAATGTTGCATCTTTAAAACCAAGAATCAAATGAACCCAAGAAATCTAGCAAGGCACATATAGATACTCAATTTTTTAGGTAACAAATCTAGTAACTGTAACATTCAAAGATCTTTCTAAAAAAAATTATCTTTCACTTGTAGATTTTTAGCCATTTTTTCATTAAGCGTCATCACTAAAATTTGAAATATCATTACTAAAGCTGTCTCTTATGTTTACTTAGCATGGCCTTGTTCATCTTAGTCGTAAGGGTATCAATTTAGTTGTGCATGTAAATTTAGCATATATTTCCCACAAAATTTTTATTTTTAATTTAAATATATATGATAATACCTCAGATAGTCATCTAAAAAGTCAATATATATATGTGTGTGTGTGTGTGTGTGTGTGTCCTTTTGAAATTTTTACTATGAAATGAAAGTGTAAACTTGATATGAGAGAATGGTAATGAACGAAATAATTTCAATAATGTTCACAAGTCTAAGTTTGTCACTATATATAAATAAGCATTACGTTTATAAATGTATACAAACTCAACAATTGTTCATCAAGAATAATTACTAACCCAAATCATTCATCGAATAATAAGACCTGTATTATCAAAATAAAAAGAGAAAAAATATATTATCTACGGGATAAGGTTTTGAGAGTTAAGAAAACTATAACAGCTTACTATTTTACCAAACAAAAAGTAACACATATTCATCATTAAAGCAGAAAAAAGAAGGCCTAGTCAAATTTATAGATATTCTAAGTAGGTCTTATGATGGTAAACTTAAATTTGCAATCATGTGTAAAAGTTAGAGATGCAATAGCTAGTCCACCTTAAACGATATATAAATAAGGCACAAGATAATTCTTGGATTTAGGAACATTTTATAAGGAGTAAGAAAATGAAAGTGTTCACTTTATCAATTTTGATGTTGGTAATCAAGTTTTAAGGTTAAGTTTTGATAGTATTTTCTTTAAAGGTGAATAGTGACTTAGTATCATGTTTATAATGGGCAAGATCCACTCTTGCTTGTTGAATGCAATTCTTAATTTTGTGAATAAAAGATAGTGAATGTTTAACCTCTTCAACAACTAAATAATAGAATTTACCTAAAAACATTGTAAATTTGCCTCACCTTTTCAAAAATAAAAGACCTTAAATTTAGTAAACTCTATAACATAAATTTAATTTGCAATCATATGCAAAAGTTAGAGATGCAATAGGTAGTCGACCTTAAACAATATATGAATAAGGTACGTGATAATACTTGGATTTAGGAACGATTCCCTAAGAAGTAGGAAAATTAAGTTGTTCAAATTTAATGATTTTGATGTTGATAAGTTTTAAGGTTAAGTTTTAATATGGTTTTCTTTAAAGGTAAAAAGGACTTAGCATCATGTTAATTCGATTGGGCTAGATCTACTCCCGCTTGTTAAATGCAATTCTTAATTTTGTCAATAAAAGTTATAGTACTGAATATTTAACCTCTTCAACGACTAAATATTAGAATTCACCCAAAAACGTAATTTTGCCTCGCCCTTTTAAAAATAAAAAACACCCAAAATTTGGAGTTCAGTTTATCGATTTTGATGTTGGTAAGTTTTAAGGTTGAGTTTGATATGGTTTTCCTTAGAGGCGAACAGTGACTTAGTCTCATGTTTATACGATTGGGCTAGATCCACTCCTGCTTACTGAATGCAATTCTTAATTTTTTTCAATAAAAGATATAGTAGTGAATATTTAACCTCTTCAACAACTAAATATTAGAATTTACCTAAAAACTTTGTAATTTTGCCTCACCCTTTAAAAAAACTAAATTTTATTTAACTCTATAAATGTAAATTGAAATTTGCAATCATATTCAAAAGTTAGAGATACAATAGCTAGTCGACCATAAACAATATATGAATAGAACAAGTGATAATACTTGGATTTAGGTATGATTCCCTAAGGACTAGAAAATTTAAGGTGTTCAGTTTATCGACTTTAATGTTGGTAAGTTTTAAGGTTAAGTTTTGATAGGTTTTTCTTTAAAGATGTACAGGACTTAGCATCATGTTTATAAAATTGGGCTAGATCCACTCCCGCTTGTTAAATGCAATTCTTAATTTTGTCAATAAAAGATATAGTAGTGAATATTTAACCTCTTCAACGACTAAATATTAGAATTTACCCAAAACATTGTAATCTTGTCTCACCCTTTTAAAAATAAAAAACACTCTAAATTTTTGTAAAATCTATAAATTTAAAAACATATTTTAAAGAAAAATGTTTAACCATTTAACCTCTTGGGATTATTTTATACGATTTGGGGTTTAGGATTTTAGGGTTTAGGGTTTAGGTGGGTTAGATCCAGACCCGTTTTCGTTAAATTCATACATTTTGTCACTTAAAATGCATTAGTAAACTTTTAACCACTTTAGCAGCAAATTGTTTAAATTTAGCAAAAATATTTTAGTTTAGCCTCCATTTTTTAAATGCCCTTAATTCTTTTCAAGCATGTACTGTTGAAAAATATATTTTTATTGAAAAATGTTTAGTCATTTGATTCCTTGATATTAATTTATATGTTGGGGCTAGATCCTCATCCGTTTGATTCTAGTCATAATCTTTTGTAACTAAAAGTTGCATTAGTGAATTTTTAACCTCTTTAGTGATAAAAGATTTAAACTTAGCTAAAAGGTTGTAATTAAGTCTTGCCTTAACATTTAGAAACTTTTAAACTTAAAAAGAGTATTTTAACAAACAAAATACTCAGTCATTTAATTCCTTACATATAAAATTTGAGAGTTTCAAAGCTGAACGGAGGCCATAGGTTTTGATAGAAATTTTTCAGTAATTAGAGAGCATGCAGAACTTCAAGAATGATTTTATAAAATGTTTACAATGTCTTTTTCCTCCAATTTTAGTCGAAGTAAGGAAAAATGAAAAAAAAATATTCCAATAATAGTATTTAAGGAAAAAGACTTGACATCTTACGAGAAGTCAAAAAAAAAATCTTACTTTTTAATAATACTCTTATTCATGAAGGGTATATAATGAAAGAAAAAAAAGTTTAAAGTCAAAAGTCAAAATAATTCTTAACTAGAAAGGCATATATTGTAATAATGATATTTAAAGAAAGAGGCGTGATATCTTATGAGAAATAAAAAATATCCTCATTTTTTTATAACACTCGAATTCAAAAAGGGTATTTAATGAGAAAAAAAGTTTTAAGTCAAAATATTCCTAATCACTCCTGATCTTGTAAAAAGACTTCAACATAAAAAGGATGTTTTAAGGAAAGAAAAGATTAGTCATTTAAGTTCATTATGCTTTTATATATGTATATTTTTTATAGTAAAACAATGAAACAACCCTTAACTCTAACAAAAGCATATATTCCAATAAAACATTTTGAGGAAACAAGCTGGATATCTTAGGAGAAGTCAAAAACCTCATTATTTTGTTACAACGCTCTAATTCAAAATGAGTATTTAATGTAGTTTTAAATGTAAAAATCCCTAATCACCACTAATCTCTTGTAAAGATTTTAATTTAAAAAGTTAGCTTAAGGTGAAAAAAAGAAAGAAAAATAATTAGTCATTTAACCCCATCAGGATTCATATGCATTTATAAATTTTTTTAAATTTCAGTTTTACAATAACTTCCTTACACTAATATGTCTGTAATCAAACTTTATATACTTGCAAAATAATTTAAATATATAGTACACACATCAAGATACAAATATGAAATACAAAATTAAAAAATGTTGAGTTTCTGACAAGATATTTGAGATATCATATATCTCTCACAAGGCCATAAAAAACTTTGCTATCTGCAAGTTGTTTTTTTAATCGAATATGATGGAAAGATGTAATAGCTCTAAGCTAGTTTAATTTTAACTAAACGGGGCCCATAGGTTTTGAGAGGAATTTTTTCAGTAATCAAAGAGCATGAAGAAGTTTAAGGATGATTCTATAAAATGTTTATAGTGTTTTTTCCTTTGTTTTCAATAAGAGTATTTAAGGAAGAGACTTGACATCTTATGAGAAGTCAAAAAGGCTCTTAGTTTTTAATAACACTCTTATTCAAGAAATGTATTTAATGAAAAAAAAAGTTTTAAGTCAAAATAATCTTTAATTCTAACAAAAGTATATTTTACAATAATGATATTTAAGAAAAGAGGCTTGATATCTTATGAAAAGTCAAAAATAATCTCATTTTTAATAATAAACCAATGCAAAAGGGTATTTAATGGAAAAAAGAGTTTAAAGTCAAAAATATCCCTAATCAGTCCTAATCTTGTAAAAATGGCATCTTAAGAAAAGAACAAATTATCCATTTAAGCCCATTCGAACAATAAAAAGTTAATTGTACAAAATATGGTCTTAATTTCAAACCCGAATTTTTCACACTAATTATCACCAAGTTTGAATTATATCTTGTTATCAAATGTAAATTGATATCGTAATTAGTCTCAAACATCTTTCACAAGTATCAAACTCTCATCGAAACACTACAAGTTTAATTGTACAGTAATAAAAGTGAAGAAAGTGTTTAGAGATAATTAGTGTCAAATGTATAGATTGGAGTTATCTAATTTCCTGTAATATGTTTTGATCATATATATAAGTATAGGAAGTAAAATTGAGAAAAAGTTTGAATTAACGAAAGTTCAAAAATTAACCCAAAAAGGATTGTTGAAAGTAAAGTATCTAATGGGAAGAAATTATGAATAATAATGTATAACAAAGTTTGTAAGACGAAATGTGTTATGAGCTTAAATGTTGCATATTTAAAATTAAGAATCAAGCGAATTCAAGAGATCTACCAGAACACATATAGAAACTAAATTGCTCGGTCAACAAATTTAGTGCCCTAACTTTTAATGGTTTTTCCAAAGTTTTTCTATTAATTATTTTTTAGAGTTTTGGCACTTTTTCCTGCAAGCGTCACCACTAAAGTTCAAAATATTATTATTCTCAGTATCATTCATTATCCATCTTGTTTCTCCTGTACAGTGGTGGCCATTTCTTGTAGCGATGGTTATAGGGGATCAGTTTATTTGCTTTTGGTAATGATCCAGTCTATTGTTCCCCGTGTCCCAAAAAATTATCCATATTATCTTTTTGGGCTATTCCAAATAAATTGATCAGTTTCCAAGTTAAGAAAGCTTATGTAGGTATTTTTACATGTTTACCCTTTATACATTTTTTCTTTATTCTACTTATCTCCTTAAATTTAATCCTCAACCAACCAATTTTTCTGTACTGAAACGCTTTCTTCCTCCTCCATCTCTCTTGGGATAGAATGAGAAACTCATATAATAAGACTCAAATCATAAATAAACATAAAGTCAAATATGATCAAATAATTCGGGACGAAGAAAGTATAAATTTTCATGTATTTCTTATTTTAACATTAAATTATAAACCAAGTCTTTTTTTAACTTTTTCAATCTTAGTAATACAATAAGGACTTTTATTTTTAGCACAAACTTATATGATAATACTAAACCTCTTCATCTAAAAAGTCCATATGCATGTGTACCTGTGTGTGTCGTTTTGAAAACTATACTACCAAATAAATGTGTGAAGTTGATGTCTATAATAATAATGAACTAAGTAATTTCAATAATATTCACAAACCTACGTTTTTCACCCTATATTTATACATACGCATTACAGTGTAATATGATTACAAACTCAATAAAAGTTTATCATGAATAATTTATGACCCAGATCATTCATCAAATAAAGACCTATATCATCAATATAAACGAGAAAAAAAATATTACCTATGGCACAAAGTTTTGGGAGTAAGGAAACTATAGGGTCAATTGCACCCATGACCATGAGGTTATGATAAAATTACACGCTCGTTCATTAGGTGAAACAAATAGCACTTATGTCAATTGACCGAACAAAAATACTGAAAGATGAAAAGACCAGAATACCAATCATTTAGGAATGTAAATCTTCAAATGTCAGTCCTCGTCGCTTCATCTCACCATACAGCCCCACCACTATCACTACCATCATCCTTTTACACTTCCTCAGCTTCAATGCACACACAGACAACATACACATACACGATCCCACCCACCCACAACCAGCCATAACCACAATCATATTCCACCATCATCGTGATCTTTAGCTTTCCCACCCAATCAATTGTCACATCTTTTCACTCCAAGCACTTACAACAAACCATCACGATTCAACAAAACAAATGAAAATTTGAATTTGGGATTAAAAAATCTGGAAGAAGATATATAAGATTCTTGTTTGCGTCAAACTATTCTTGTTTGCGTCAAACTATTCTTGTTTGCCGCCATTAACCACCACTGATCAGCTTACCACTACGTCCAATCAACCCATCACTTGTCCAATTCACCCACCGCTACCAGACGGCCCACCATCGCCTCAAATCGATCCTCCACACACACACACACACTCAAAACTAATGTTACATATTCATGATTGATTTGGCGGCTTTGAAATTTTCATGTTTGTGCTGTTGCTGAGGATGTTTACGGCGGTGGAGGGATCAGGTAGGGTGGGATAACGTGGAGGCCGACCTTTGCCAACGCCGAGATTAAGCCGGTAGGGCTTAGTTGGTTTGCCAAGTTTCAGGCTGAGTGCTTGCCGAGGAAGGTGCGACGGCGGGGTGGGGGAGAATTTGGGTTGGAAACCTAATTTAGAAAATTGATTTGCAAATGTTTATAGTGTACATATTTTATAGATACAAAATGAGTGCAGTATTGATATTTAAAAAATATGTATTCATGACATAAACAAAAAATATTTTCATAACGGATAAATAAGACTTTACATTTTTGAAACTTAGTGTCATTCATTGTAATTTCACTCTAACTTCAGGGACATGAGTTATTTTGATGTTGGTAATTTTAAAGGTTATGTTTTGATAGGTTTTTCTTTAAAGGTGAACATAGATTTAACATCATATTTATAAGATTGGATTAGATTCACTCCCACATTTTTGTGACTTAAAGATGTATTTCTGAATTTTAACCTATTTAACAGTAAATTGTTTATATTAGCCCAAAATATTGTAGTTTAGTCTCACCTTTTTAGAAGTAAAAAAATACACTTAATTTTTGTAAACCTTTTATTTCTAAAAAGGGTATTTTTAATGAAAAATGTTTAGCCTTTTTATTTTTTTTATTCTCTGGGACTAGATTCTTACATGTTCTAGTTATATTCATAGTCTTTCGTCATTAAAAGATAATATTAGTGAACTTTTTTACCTTCAAAATATTTAAAATTAGTCAAAACCATAGTAATTTGGCCTCACCTTTTAAAAAGTGAAGATATTTAGAGAACTTTTAAACTTAAAAAGAATAGTTTAAAAAAATTAGTTACTTAACCCCTTGCATATTAAAACTTGGGAGTTTTCAAGCTCAAAGAAAAAATTATTAATCATTTGAGCTGAAATAAATTCGAGTCTATCAATTGAATTTCATCTAATCCTATCACTTATAAGAGTAAAATATATGAAGACAATATATATATATATATATATATATATATATATGAAAAACATGTGATCATATAAATATATGATATATTGGGATATAATGGATCATAGAAATATAATAACCATATGAAGGATATCTTGTCATGTAAATAAAGGTTTTTCAATAACTCTAATACAAATATAGGATTATGTACTTACAATGAACTCAAGTCATAATTAGGAGCAGAAGTTGTGTGATCTAGTGATTTTTATGCATTTATATTTTTTTAAAGGTCCACTTTTATGATAACTTTCTTACACCAATATGTAATTGAAATCTAAAATTTAACTTCAGGTATTTGATGGTGTCAACATATAAATATATATTTGTATTGAAATATATACACATGCGTAATTATTAAGATTTGTAGCATATATATTAACATACAAATATGTAATACAAAATTAAAAATTAATTGAATTTCTAATAAAATATTTAGTTTAGTTTAGATAGATTATGTTTTTTCTCAAAGGCTATACAAAACACCATTCTTTACAATTTGTTTTCACTAATCAAAATTGATGCTGAATATATAGTAGCTCTGAGGTATTTAGCTTTAACGTGAATGGAAGCGATAGGTTTTAATAAAAAAAATTTTGAAGACGTATGTAGATTTCTATACATACACATAAAAGACAGCAACAACTGGTTTTATTATGGGACAGCTCATGGTACATGAGTTCGAGAGTGATTTTATAAGTTTTCATATGAATATTTCTTTTTTTTTTTTACAAAAAACAAAAGAACCCTTAACTCTAACTAAAACATAGATTCCTATACGAGTATTCTAAGGAAAGATGTTAGATATCTTAAGAAAAGCCAAATACATCCTTATTTTTTTTTTAACAACAATCTTATTCAAAATGGGTATTTGATGGGAAAAAAGTTTCAAGTAAAAAAAAAATCCCTAATCAACATTAATTTTGTATAAAGACTTCAATTGAAAAAGGCATCTTCTGAAAGGACAAAAAAAAGAGTATTCGCCATTTAACTCTAGTCAGGATTACATATGCATATTGAAAATCTTAAAAAACTCCAGCTTTACGATGGCTTGCTTATACCAATATGTTCATATTCAAAATCTAGAAATAAACTTCAGGTTTACGATATTTTCAATGTACTAATATGTTTGTGTTGAAATCTAGATACATGCAAAATAATTCAAATATGTAGCATAGGCATCAATATACAGATATGAAATACTACAAAATTTAAAAGGATTAAGTTTCTAACAAAATATTCAATTTAGTTTAGGTATATTATATTTCTTGAAAAAGGTTATAGAAAACTCTGTACTTTGCAAGTATTTTCTTCAATCAACTATGATGAAAAAGATCTAATAACTCTAGGGTAGTTTAGTTTTTACGTGAATGGAGGCGGTATGGTTTGATAGGAATTTTTTCGATAATTAGAGATCATGCAAAAGTTCAAGGGTAATTTCATAGGATTTTCATAGGGTCTCTTTTCCCTTTTTTTTTTAATAAAAGTCAAAATAACTCTTTACTCTAATAACAACATATTTACTAATAAAGATAGGTATTTAACCACACTCTTATTAAAAACAGGTATTTAATCGCACTCTAACAAAAACATATTTGCTCTAACACCCTTATTAAAAATAGGTATTTAATGAAAAAAGTTTTAAATCAAAAGTCAAAATAATCCTTAACTCTAACCAAAACATATATTTCAATAAGGGTATTTTAAGAAAAGATGCTTGATATCTTATGAGAAGCCAACACGACCCTTATTTTTAAGTAACACCCTTTTAAAATTAAGAAGGTATTTAATGAAAAAAAATATTATAAGCCAAAAACACTCTTACTCACCCTTAACCTTTTTTTGAAAAAATTAATTAGAAAATATAATTTTAGAAAAGAAAATGTTAACCATTTAAGCCCATATATGTATGTATAGATATAGATATAGATATAGATAGATAAATCATCATTTTAGTCCAGTTTGGGCGTGTAACCAATTTAGTGGATGTGTGATGTATCACCATTTAATTGGTGTACACACTTGTGTTAATTTTTTTTTGCTATATTTCGTTATTTCATAATTCCTTTGCTTATAAGAACTTGGATTCAAGCGACTCAACTTATGTTAAATTAATCTTTTAGTCCTCTTCGATTTTAGCCTAAAATCGAGTATGTTCAAAAATTGTTAATCTCTTATATTTCTATTTCAAACTTTTGGTGCTATTTGGCTCCTGTGCGTTTGAGAAGTGGGACCCCTTTGAATTGAACTAATATTTAGGCCTTAACCTACTTTGGTTAACAAAATATCACAAATGAGATGAAAATTGATACCAATATGTAAAGTTGATCGAACCTTCGCGTGTTTAAATTAACGTATTTTATACTCATGTATTATGTAATTATAAGAAGGTAGGACGTCATTGAATTACGTTCTTATGCTTAGGGACGGATCCAAAAAGTCTAATTGGGGGGTGCCAAAAAGTTATAAGAAAAAAATTGATGGCTTACGTAAAAGAATTCGCATCACTATTGGATGCGTTAATTGCAAAATAGATTGCTCAATTTGATTACTAATCTTATAATTTTACTATTCATACTGATTTACTTAAATTGGTAAGGTTAGTCAACAACAAATTATTAACCTTGTGTAAAAAAAATTAACTCTTATTGTCTATATGTATTACTAATATAACAATCACGAATAAGTTAAAATACTGTAAAAATTTAAAAGAATTAACTTTGATCTTTTCTTTGTAACTGGAAATTTAAAATTTGAAAGAATGAAGATGAACAAGGGAACAAGAAAGATAAATAATATGACAGCCGGTGACACAAAAAGTCAAATACACAAAAAATAAAATAATACATTAATATTACAATATAACGGGTGTGCCATGCCCCCCCCCCCCCCCCCCCTCCATGCTGGTTGATCCGCCCATGCTTATACTTCTAGTCCGAAGTTATCCGGTCCTTCAATCGGACTACCTCATGTAATTGCATGTGGTGATCGCGTGAAGCGTTACGAATGAGGAGTATAAGATAAGACGGCAGATAACCAGCGGACGAGATCTAGCGGCTATATTCTATCAACATGTTAAATCGCATTTATCGGTTGTACCAAGTGCTTCCAATCACGTATGCAGTACATATTTTCTCAACCCTAACTGTTCAAGTACTCCAGACTTTGGGTCCAACTCTTCATAGTCACGGAAAAAGAAGGCTGGACCGGTGAATGGTGATGCAGCATAAATAAATAGTCAACCGTTTCACAAACCGCGTATTGACTTTCAAACAATTCGCACCTGCTGACCAAATATCATCTCAGAAAATATTAAATATCAACTTCTAAAGCATAAATCAAACCCGCGTAATTCAACTTCAAGGAGTGGTTAAAAAGGTTAAATTGGGGCCAATAAAGTGATGGAACTTGCAACTCCGGCCATCATTCATGACAAGGTCAAGGCAGTGCAAGTCTTTAATAAAAAAGAACCCGTATTTTTATTTTATGTTTTTTTTATAATGATGATAAAAAAAATTTTAATTTTGTGTACTTTTATCATTTTGTGTTTTCGATTTGAGTAAATTAGTCAAACAGTGACAAAAAATTGAAAACATTTCTGTGATGTTTTCAGCTTTTTCCACCCAAACCCAATGTCAAAAAAGGTAGTTAAATTTTTTTAGTGAAAATGATAAAAGTGCAAGAGTATATTTTGTAACTGAATACGAAAATGATAAAAATAAAAACACATAACGAAAATGCTAAATATTACCTCCAAAATTTGGTGCCGCAGAACTGATACCATGCCGTGCCTATGTGCATAAGCCGTGAATCTGTTAGGTTTGAAGAGTATGCTAGTCCCTGTGCTGCCTGTAGATGGGTGCACGAGTTTAGGCATGTAATTAGGCGCACTTTGCAAGCTTCTCCTAGTTAGTTGCGGAAAATCTAATGAATTTTTTGAGAAAATATTTTTATTTTGAAAAAAATGTTTTACTGAAAAGATGTGACTATTTATTTTATTTTCCCTTATGGTTTATTTCAAAATAATTCTAACTATTATATTTTGAATATTTAACTGTTTTATTGCTTCTTTCCAACAGTTATTTTATTCAAAGGACACCCTTTCAAACCTTATTAATGCAGAGAGTGATTCTATTTTTCTAGAAATACTCTTAATTTTCAAACCTTCTTCTTTCTGCAAAAAAGAAAAGAAAAGAAAAAATTCTGTAGCCAAGAGTACCACTGCTTCAAAGAGAATTTCGTGATATGCGGAAGTGCCTGGTGCAGTCAAACAATCAGTTGCAGATATGAAGGGTCATCATATTCATAGTAAATAGAAGAGGGAATAGAGTATCCTTGTTACAATACTTGAGATGTTGCAGGGCAAGAAAAAAAATATAATGAACAGAATCTGAAGTATAACGAGAACCTGCCACAGAAGAAAATTTTGTCCCTTCTCTTGAGTTCAATTTCAAGTTTTCAACCCCTCAACCGTATTTTAATAGATGCATCATTCGCATCATTTGAGATTGACTCGACTTAAGACAACCATGAAGGGTTGACGGAAGACTGGAAATGAAGATAGAGGTTGTTCAGGGCCAGGGGCATATCCATTTCATTCAATTCAACCACACGTACGACCAAGACTTACTGCACAAATGGATACCGCAGGTTTTAGAGCCACCGCATACCTTTCAGCCGTATTGCTTCTCTGCAACTTCAATGGTTTGAATTACTGCACTGCTATAAGTAACGTCACACGTGCTCAAAATGTTTCGGTCGGAGAGACTCTTACCTCGCCCGGTCAAGTGTTCGAGTTAGGCTTCTTCAGTCCAGGTTCCTCGAGTAATCAGTATGTCGGAATATGGCACAAGAACATTTCTGTGCGCAAAGCAATCTGGGTGGCAAATAGGGAGAAGCCACTTACAGCTGCAGATACTTCTGCAAGTCTAGTGATTGGCAGCGACGGCAATCTTGTGATTTTAGATGGGACCAGCATCTCCATCTGGTCAACCAATCTCTCTGTCGGTGCAAGTGAAGCCGTCGCAGTCCTTTCAGACAATGGAGAATTGGTACTGAAAGATGGCACTTCAGGAGAGATTTTGTGGGAGAGTTTTCAGTTTCCTGGTGACACGTTCCTCCCCGGTATGAAATTAGGAATGAACACCATCACCGGAGAGAGACGATTCTTGTCTTCTTGGCAGACGGAAGACAACCCACTGCCTGGATTGTTTTCTGTGGGGATTGTACCAGAGTCACCGGCGCAAGCGTTTGTTTGGAAGGGGTCAACACCGTACTGGAGAACTGGGCCATGGAACGGGGTGAAGTTCTTTGGGTTGCCAAATACGGCTGCAGCAAATCTAAATGGTTTTAGCTTTCTAATAGAGAAAAACCAAGGCAGTGCTTATTTCTCAATAACCATATCTAGCAGCTCTCTTGTCAGAATTGTGGTAATTTCACCAGTTGGAACACTGAAAGTACTGGATTGGGATGAAGGCACCAAGAAATGGAATCAATGGTGGCAGGAACCTGAGGGTCCATGTGATGTGTATGGAACTTGCGGAGCTTTTGGAGTCTGTAACCAAAGTAGATCTCCAATTTGCAGATGTATGAAAGGATTTGTACCGAAGTCTAACGAGGAATGGAGAAGAGGCAATTGGAAAGGTGGATGTGTGAGACGAACTCAACTACAATGTGAAAAAAATGAAAGTCATACGTCCTTGGAGAGTGGGAAAGATGATGGATTTTGGCAGTTGAGTGGCCTGAAATTACCCGACTTTCCGATATATCTGAACCTTGATGATGCTGCTGGATGTGGAATATGGTGTCTGAATAATTGCTCTTGCGTGGCATATGCATCTATAGAACAAATCAACTGTATCGTGTGGATAGGAGATCTTTTGGATGTTCAAGAATCTTTGTTAATTTCTGCAGAAAGTCTTTTCCTTCGCCTTGCAAAGTCAGAACTAGGTAACAAATTTTCCTTCAAAGCCTTGGGGATTCATGATTCCTTTCCTGATTTGTATTTAGTTCTCAAGTTATTTTCTTCTTCATCTCCCAGGTAACGTGAAGCCAAAGTCCAAATCCATCATCAGCTTTTCACTTATCTCTGCTCTCATCTTTTTCAGTGCAATTGTGTGTGGTTACTGCAGGTGCAGAGCGAACCACAGAGGTAGAAACTCTGGTAGTCCCTACATTAGAACTCATATAAGCATTGTTCAAAGCGGAAAATCACTAAGAGGACTGCATATCCAGACCAATGATGTCAACAAAATGATCCAAAAGTCAACCACTAATCAAGTAACATATTAAGTTCTACATTTACAGATTTAACCTGCTTCAACTTGACAGTTAAGAAAGCATGCTACCCTGTGCCGCATCCGGTTGAAGAGCTTGCTCATCTCATCCTATAGCATGACTTCTTAGATGAAGCAAACTATGCAATTAAACCTTCCTGTAGTGAGGTATCAATACTACAACATATGCGGTGAAGTGAGGG
The DNA here is from genome assembly GCA_033070095.1 of Escallonia herrerae. Taxonomy (NCBI): domain Eukaryota; kingdom Viridiplantae; phylum Streptophyta; class Magnoliopsida; order Escalloniales; family Escalloniaceae; genus Escallonia; species Escallonia herrerae. The sequence goes on along the minus strand of JAVXUP010003043.1, from coordinate 24,277 downwards.
GAGGAGTGAGGTGCTCTTTACCTAGTTAGGTTTGTTCACTGTATTATGCATACCCAATTGAATGCCTATTTAATATGTTGATGTGATCAAGGACACATAGGACGGAACAGTACTTAGTGTGCAAAGTACTGATGCTAGCACCATTAAATTTTCAATCTCCATAGGGCTGAGGGGAAGGTATATAATGATGGGCAAGAGGTATCCAAAAAATATGGATATATTGGGCTGCTAAATGAATACTTCTGCTGGAGTGTTGAAAGCAAAATCTGTAGAAAGATGGGGGTAGGAAGGGTAACAACAAAGGACTTGATTATAGAAAAATGTCAGAGAACATGAGTTCTGATAGGTAGAGAGGAAGAAAATGATTCATGTAGCCAACTCCAACTAGTATCAGATGCAGCTCAGTTGAACTGAGCTGTTGCTGAAATATGCATTCTCAACTCTTGAGTTTCTTACAATTTCATTTTGAATGCCAGGAAAGTGGAAGCCAAGAATCTGGAACTTTAGCGTGGTTAATTTAATTAACAATTCTCGAGATTCCCCACAAAGGAGTTTGAACATAAACATGTCACAACAAGATTCATCGGAGCTACACATGTTTGAGTTTTACAAAATAGCAGCTGCTACCCACAACTTCAGCATCCAAAACAAAGTAGGGGAAGGGGGATTTGGCCCAGTTTTTAAGGTAATTACACTTGTGCAAATGCAAACATGTATTTTGACCAATTAACTGGTTAATTGTGAAAAGTTACTGACTTTGTACAGGGAGTCCTACAAGATGGGCAAGAAATTGCTGTTAAAAGACTTTCTACTCTATCTGGTCAAGGCACAGAAGAGTTCAAGAATGAGATCAGATTAATATCAAAACTCCAGCACAGGAATCTTGTCAGGATCATGGGTTGTTGCATTGAAGGAGCAGAACTGCTGATAATTTATGAGTACATGTCAAATAAGAGCTTGGATAATTTTCTCTTTGGTAGGTTACTTTCATTCTTCATTTTACTGCATTTTTTGTCATTTTCATTGAAACGTTGCACCTTTTTTGGTCCATCGGACGCTACTTAGTCTGGGCGATGTAATAAGGGTAGCCTTCCCCTCCCTAACACCCCGAGCTCTCCTCCTGAATGTTTACTGTTCTCCTAGTACGATGATAAGGAACTTCACCAGTTGAATTAACAGACACCCTGGAAATACACTCGCATAATTGCACTATAATCCGTAGACAGAGATTCCTTATTAAACTGAAGGAAGGCACATCCAAGAAGTGCACATCATAGTCATTAATTCATACATTAAACATGCGCGGGTAGAATTGCGCAAGATGCATTAATCATGTAATATGCAAGTAGACTGAACTTGACGTTTAGGTTTGAATTGTTGTGGTGAGTAGATGCAACGGAAAGAGCAGAGCTTGATTGGCCCAAACGGTTCAAAATCATTCTGGGAATTGCCAGAGGGCTTCTGTATCTCCATCATGATTCTTGTTTGAAGATTATACATCGTGATCTGAAGGCCAGCAATATTCTCTTGGATAAGGATATGAACCCAAAAATTTCAGACTTTGGCTTGGCACGAAGTTTTCGGGAGACACAAGTACTTGCAAATACTCGTCGGGTTGTGGGAACATTGTAAGCATGATCTTCTCCAGTCTTCTACCAGAACCTTTACTTCCCTTGAAAGTGGTACTTAGTCTCACCAACACACACTAAGCACACACGAAAAAAGTGTGTAAATTAGTTGCTGTAGGGACTAGGGAGTACGGCATCGAGTAGCCATAAACAACTTAATTGGTCCGGTCCTTGCCTTCTTTTGAGCAAATTCTATGCAACTTTTACTAATCATTTATGCCAAATAACAGCGGGTATATGTCTCCAGAGTATATCACGAGAGGCGTATTTTCAGAGAAATCTGATGTCTTCAGCTTTGGGGTCTTACTATTAGAGATACTCAGCAGCAAGAAGAACGCCGGCTTCGACAATCATGAAGAACATCTGAACCTTCTTGGTTATGTAAGCACACAGCCCCACATTTATTTTGACTTCGAGACTCGATAACTGATAGCATGATTCTTCAGGCATGGCACCTGTGGAGTGAAGGCAGGGGATTAGAGTTGATGGATCAATTGCTAGCACCATCATTGTCACCGGTAGAGAAAATGAGATGCTTGCATGTTGGGCTTCTTTGTGTTCAAGACAATGCCAATGACCGTCCGACCATGTCGACCGTATTGAACATGCTAAATGGTGAAGCCGATCGTCCTCACCCGAAACGACTTTCAGTTACTTTTGGAAGCAACTCGGACTGTAATAGTCAATCAGAAGACAGGATCATGTCGTCAAGAATTGATGTCACGATATCAATGGTTGAAGGGCGATAAAAATGGCATATCGCATTGCACCATGGACTCTTCTTTAGCTGCATTGCACAGCAGAGACAGAGACAGACGAGCATCTATATTGTACAATTTGTTCTTTTGGCAACGTTAGCATTAGTTTTTACTTGTACCCCACTCGACAAAACCAAGTTCTTTCGGATTCACTTGCCACGCTCAAGCCTCAAGCTCAAATATAATGATGCAGCTTGGGGACGAATATAAGTAAAGAATAACTTGTGCGGTGTTGCAACTAAAAACTGGATCGAGAATCATACCCGAAATCAGGCCTGCAAAAGAGAACATGGAGTGACTGCCGGATGGGGTTCCGGCGGGGAACGCTCCGATACTTAAGTCAGAGATGGCTAACAATGTAAAATTCTGAGAAGCAATAAAGATACAATGTATATGTGTGTAAGCTTTTTTTTACCTGAGGGGCTTGACCCCTTTATATAGTGATAGAAGGAGGAGTCTTAGTAGGACTAGGCTTTGTTTAACTCTAATCAGAATCTAATTAGGATCCTAGAGGATCTCACGTCAATCTGAATTGATAGAGTCAGAACCTCTTTAGGATTCTGTCCGGTGATTGATACGGTAAGTGCCATATCAGTAATGAGCCAGTATGGGTTACATGTTATAATTGTCATGTGTCGTCCGTAGATTGGAGGAATATTTTTAACTATATCATACGCCCCCTACTTTTGCCAGCGTTAATGAAGCGGGTGGAAGCACACTTTTTTCACTGGTGGTAGTGAAATATGCCAAAAACATAATTGAATATATTTGTCTAACATTTCAAATATCCAAAGAGTGCTCTGCTTGGACAAGATTCTGTTCAGACATAGTTCTGCTCGGTCAGAGTTCTGCTCGGACGAGGTTCTGTTCAAACAGAATTCTGCTCGGACGGGATTCTGTTCAAACAGAATTATGCTCGGCCGTTGTCACTCTGATCGAGCAGAGTGTTCGGACGAAATTCTGTTCTGACAGAATTCTGTTAGGCCGTTGTCACTCTGCTCCGGTAGAATGTTTGGACGGGATTCTGTTCGAATAGAATTCTGCTCGGACGGGATTCTATTCGGACAGAATTCTGCTCGGCCGTTGTCACTCTGCTAGGGCAGAGTGTTCGGACAAAATTCTGTTCGGCCAGAATTCTGCTAGGCCGTTGTCACTCTGCTCGGGCAGAGTGTTCGGACGGGATTCTGTTCGGACAGAATTCTGCTCGGACGGGATTCTTTTCAGACAGAATTCTGCTCGGCCGTTGTCATTCTGCTAGGGCAGAGTGTTCGGATGAAATTCTGTTCAGCCAGAATTCTGCTCGGGCAGAGTGTTCGGACGGGTTCTCGAGGCAAGACGCTTCTTTTTCGGGGGATAGGGTTCCAGACCTTATCAAAACCCCCATCTTTCTAAAGACAACTTTTAAAAGACGGGGGTTTTGATAAGGTCTGGAACCCTATCCCAAAAAAAAAGCGTCTTGCCTCGAGGCAAGATGTTACTGGTAATATTTCCGCAAATTCTCAGCATTCAAAGTGCGAGGGATTAGTTCTCCAGAAAGCGTTTCCAGTGTATAGGTGCCCGGTTTGAGCACCTTTATAACACGATAGGGTCCTTTCCAGCTTGGAGATAACTTTCCCGTCACTGCCTTTGGATCAGAGACTCCTAACTTGCGCAGGACCAAATCTCCTTAGGTTCACCAGCTCGAGCTTGGTGTCTTCCTTAAGATTTGAACCAATCCGAACCTTTTTGTTTTCTTCTTCAGGATGTACTTCGATGCTTACAAGATCATCAACTGGCTCTCCCCTTTGCATCTTTATATCTTTCCGGAGGTCTTTGATAATGAGTGCTTCCTTGTTCTTTGATCGGCATGAAGTCACGTAGCACTGACGAGCTGTAGTCTGGTCTCCTTTTGCCTCTCTAATCCCGTGTTCCGTGGGGAACTTCATCTTGAGGTGATAACTTAACACTACAGCTTGTAACTGATTGAGTGCTGGTCGCCCCAATATGGCGTTGTATGCTGAGGGGACCTTTACCACCACAAAATGAAGCATGAAGTTGGCTTGTGCCGGAGGTGTGCCAATCGCAACTGGGAGTGTGATAATACCTTCGGCTGCAACTGGATGATTGGAGAATCCATACAACGGTGTATCCATCTTTCGTAGATGGTCCGTTGGAATGTTCATATTCTTGAATGCATCGTAAAATAAGATTTCTGCAGAACTTCCGTTATCAATCAAGACACGCTTTACATCAAAGTTCCCAGCTCTATCTGTGATGACTAATGGATCATCATGAGGAGTTTTTATATCCTTTGAATCTTCATCGAAAAAGATGATCGCTGCTACGGGTACCGTCTTCGATTTCTTATTCGGGGGCTGACTCGTTATGCATACTTCTCTAGCGTATGCTTTTCGAGCCCGTCCTCATGAACCTCCTGTGGCTAATCCCCCAGATATAGTGTTGATTGTACCCTCATTTTCTTCCCGATCTTCTCTTTCTTTCATGGCCGGAGGTGTCTATTGTCTTCCTTCTCTAGGAGCTACAAACTTTCTCAACTGGCCACGCTTGATAAGGGCCTCAATTGCTCGTTTAAGCAACCCACAATCGTTAGTTGTGTGGCCATGATCATTGTGAAAGTAACACCATAAGTCTTTGTTCCTTTTATTTGGTCGAGATTTCATTTTGTATGGCCACTGGAGAGCTTTATTGTCTTTGATCTCGTGAAGAATCTGTGACGGTTTTGCATTGAGGGTTGTCAGCTTTTCCCAAGCGAATGGGTCTTTTGGACACCGTTCGTCATGCTTAGAACGTTTAGCTGACTTTCCTTCTGGAGGAGTTATCTCTCGAGATCGTTTCTTCTGTTCTTCCTTTCCTTCTCCATGTCGTCCTCTGTGTGTCTCCAGGTATTCTTCTGCTTGAATATATTTGTTAGCCTTTTCGAGAAGGGATTTCATATTACCTGGAGGACTTTTGTTCACAGAGAATGCGAACTTGGATGTGGGTCGAAGGCCTCTAAGGAATGCAGTATACTTCACGGATTCATCCAAATTATCGATTTCCAAAGTGGCTGCATTGAATCATCCAAGAAAGCATGCCAAAGACTTTTTTTTCTCTTGCACAATGTTCAGCAGACTCGTCGAGTTCTTCCTTCGAGAGAGACTGCTTATAAAGTGCTTCTGAAAGAGATCCAATAATTGGCCAAATGAGTAGATGGATCTTGGTTATAGAGATTTGAACCATGCATGCACAGCCTTCCTCAGAGTGGTAGGGAATGCTCTGCACATGACAACATCTGAGACCTGGATGAGGAGCATGTTTGTTTCAAACTGGTAGACATGTTCTCCCGGATCTCTGGTTCCGTCGTAGAGATCACATTGAGGCATCTGAAAATTAGGAGGTAGTTTTGCTTTCTCAATGGCTTCTAACAACGGATATCTAGATTCATATCTTGGGGGAGATCGTTCTGGAGAATGATATCTAGGGACCACCTTCCAGGAGTCCCATTCCCGGGAACGAGACTCAAGCGTTCTCTTCCTGTGGATAGATCTTCGAGGGGTCTTAGCTCTGGTGACCTGTTCGGGAGAGGAGTTGGTACTGTCTTCGATTGATGGATCACGTCGATAACAAGATCCACTCCTGGTTATGTGATCTCCGCTCTTCTCTTTGGGATTGTAAGTCGGATTGGCCGTTGATCGGTATTTGCGGCCGTAACTTGATCTAGAGGTGAGACTAAGACGAAGGTCATTGGGGTCAAGATGAGAATGGTGAGTGGACGGCGGAGCCACTGCCATGTCGAGCTTTTGTTGAAGAGTGTTCACGACATTTTTCAGTTCGTGGATTTCTTTCGTAAGGTCGGCATGGGGTGTTTTGAATAGCTGACGGTTTAGGCGGTGACGAAGATCACCGTTTTTCATAGTAGACGTTGGAGATTGGTTTCTCCGAGGTCTAGTCTCTGATTCGGGAGTAGCAGACGTCACATTAACGTATAAATCTTCAGAAGAACTGCCGCGATGGTGGCGCAAAGGTGTCGAGTGTTGGTCATGAGAACGACCAAGTTGATGAGAGCCTCTAGTTTGTGCATGACGGTTCTTGGAATGACTGTGTGAAGAGTCATCGGAAGAAGAGTGATTGGCCATGTTCCCTGTAGTGGTCCCACGGATGGCGCCAATCTGTTGCAGCTAAAAATTGGATCGGGAACCACACCAGAAATCAGGCCTGCAAAAGAGAACACGGAGTGACCGCCGGGTGGGGTTCTGGCGGGGGAAGGCTCCGATGCGTAAGTCAGATATGGCTAACAATGTAGAACTCTGAGAAGTAATAAAGACACAATGTATATGTGTGTGAGCTTTTTTTTACCTGAGGGGCTTGACCCCTTTATATAGTGGTAGAAGGAGGAGTCCTAGTAGGACTAGGCTTTGCTTAACTCAATCAGAATCTAATTAGGATCCTAGAGGATCTCATGTTAATCTGAACTGATAGAGTCAGAGTCTCTTTAGGATTCTGCCCGGTGATTGATACGGTAAATGCCATATCAGTAATGAGCCAGTATGGGTTACGTGTTATAACTGCCACGTGTCGTCCGTAGATTGGAGGGATATTTTTAGCTATATCATGCGGCTTCTACAGTAACCAGGATGCAAGTCCGGAACACTGATCTAATTCACGCAACTACGGTCTAACTTTCAAGTGATGACCTAATCTCGCGAGCACCGACACTTCAGCTAGGTTTGTTACACACCAAAACTATGACCTCAACCCTTGCCCAAGTTTGTGCTTTTAGTTTCTTCTTTCTCTCCAGTGAGTTACTTCACTCATGTCGGCTTAAATAACTCTGGTGGTGGAATTCATGTACGCAAAATGAATAGCCTAACGACAGCAAGTTGATTTAGGGTTTCATAACATGGATTTTGTGGTTGTTGATTTGCCATATCAAATGGCACAAGAGAGATCTATTACTACCCTTTTGTACCACGTAAGGCCGAATGAGGCTGATTCCTTCGAAGGGCACCAAACATGTCACGTCATCAAGGTGCTAGGATTCAGCCAAGAAAATCCCCACTTGTTGCTGATTCATCCTAAAGCAAGTTGATAATTGTTAATCAAACTGTCAAATCAATCGTAACAATGGTTAAATGACACATGGCTGTTTCTGAGCCAAGGAAGGACACATGGCTCACCTACACAACGCTGATCATCCTATACATCTCCGCATCAATGCGACGGATCTCATCCTTGTGTAATGACGAGCGCTCCACAGTCAGTGTCTGCATTCGTAAAGATGCAGCGGGAGTGGGGACGCTCCTACCACGGCACGTGCAGTCGTACCAGGAAGGCTGCATACGCGGCCTAATTAAAACTAGTTAACCCTAACTAAAAGTGATTAGCTTTAGTTAATTCTTAACTAAACTCTAGTTTACACTAATTAATCGTAATTAAACCCAACTAACTTTGATTAGCCTAACTAATACTGATTAGCCCTAATTAATATTGATTAACCCTAATTTACTATTAATTTAATCTCTAATTAGTCTTAATTAGCCTAATCACCCCTGATTTACCTAATTATACCCTAATTGTCCTGATAAATCATAGACAAATCCTAATTAAACCAATTAGGGTATTTAACCGTTATATTCTTTAACTAGGCTCAATTAGCCCGAATTAGCCCTAATTAAATCCTGAATAAAACTAATTGAGTCTATTAAATGCAATTAACTATAATAAACCCTAAATAGTTTGAATTAGTCCTAATTGCCTGAATTAACACATTAACTCGACATGCTCACCTTAATTAGCTCTTAAACAAAGCTTAATTAATAATAATTAAGTCTAATTAAACTCAATATCAAGCAAAACAACTCTCGATGCCCCTAATATCAAGCAAACATGGACGAAATTAGAGTTAATTATTATTAATAAGGGTTTAACTAATAAGATCTAATTAAGGTAAATTAGAGTTAATGTGTTAATTAGGGGAAATTAGGATTAATTTGAGCTATCTAGGGTTAATTACAGTTAATTGCATTTAGTTAGACTCAATTAGTGTTATTCAGGATATAATTACGGCTAATTGAGCCTAGTTAGAGCATATAATGATTAATTATCCTAATTGATTTTAGGGCTAATTATATATATGTCCCTAAGGTTAGGCTGTAATTACAGTTAAGGATACTAAGTTTCAAAAGGTATCAGCTGTGTCCTTCCGTCCTTCGTCTGTTAAAAATTTGTACATTTTGATGATGTCATCCGTCGCGTATTTTTAAAATACCAATACTATCCTTGGTACAGATTTAAACCTATTTTTTCACTTTTTTTCACAAATTTAAAACCTTATTATTTTTTTCCTAAACCCTAATCATGTCTCTCTCTTCTCCAACTCTTTTTTCTACCGCTGCCACCTCCCATTCTTCTCCTCGTCGCCGCCGCCCCCTCTATCCCCTGCCACTGTCCCTACCCTCTTCTCCCTGCCACCTCCACCCTCCACCACCTCCCGCCGCCTCCACCCCTCCCCCCACCCCGCTGCCCGTCCAATCTCCCTCCAAGCCTACACCACCCCAAGCCACTGCGACCAATCTCCTGCCGGCGTCGAAACCCATCGTCGGCATGTCTTCCTCAAGTGACCATCATCGTCAAAACCAATCGTCAAAACCCACCGCAACATATTGTCACACCCACATCAAATTGAACCGAGACGAAGGGAATCTCCCCGGCTAATTTTCTGAAATCTCGCTTCCCAAATCTGGAATCTCGCCCGCTTATTTTCTGAAATCTCGCCGCCCATTGATGCCTGTTTAGGCCATGAAAGACCTTGCAGCCTTTAAGATGTTATCTAGCTTCTATCTAGCATTTTGTTGAACAATTATCGCTGAACATGGGTCGACGAAGGGGCTGGGGCTGCCGGCTGCGTAGGGCAAGGGAGGGGGCTTGGGCTACCAGTGGCGTGGGGTGAGGGAGTGTACGGTGAGATTTCAGAGGAGAAAGGTTACATAGGTTTTTATTATATGATCTATATCACGAGGATTGAAAAAGATTTTTGGTGAAACGTTAGATGATTTCGCTACTTCTGAATGCACCAGACTGTGGAGGCAATATGTATTTCGGGCTAGGTATGGTCTTTAATCTAGGCTATTAGTCATTTTCTGGTCGCGTTACCAATGACATGGACTCGTAAACCAAATTGGTCTACCAAACCAAATTGGTCTGACACAGTGACACAGAAGGAAAAGGTGGTCCACCGTTTCTAGATGACTTAAGCACGGGGCCAAAGGGCAAAGGTCTGTAGTATTGATATGGACCTGTGATGGTTTATGTAAAGAGGTAGTCTATTTTCAAAGGTCGGTAGTAGTGATATGAACAGCTGGGGGAAGATGGATTTGACCATTTCCCTGGGTTGTCTATTTTTAAAGATTTATAATAACGCTGGTTGCAACAGTTGAATTAAAAATGAACATACATCAGGAACCCCACTAAAAACACTCGTAGTGTTGCCTTGGTAGGCTTGACGAACGATGCTATCTCTCTCTTTCTCTCTCCAGAAACTACACCCCCTACCCCCCAAAAAACAAAAACAAAAACAAAAAACCTACCCACCCCAAGCCCTTTCTCTACAAAAATTCATATAGATCATATAGATCGTATATTGAAGAAAATATATCGCTAAAAGTGATCTTTGCCAATAGATTTGTCTGTCGGTAAAAGTTCATCACTAATGATCTTTACCGACATAATTTTTCGTCAGTAAATGTCTTTAGTAATGGACTATTATGAAAGGACTAATATTGATAGAATTATTAGTCGTTAAACGTGGTTTTCCTATTTATTTTTTTCATTTCCCATATTTTTTTGTGTTTTACAAAATAATTTCAAAAGGGTATTAAATGAAAAACACCCTACCACTTCTTCTATCCACTCGCTGCACACCAGTGGTAGAGCTAGTGGGCAGCACCGTGGGCCGGTGCCCACCTACTCTTCCAAAAATTTTCCCTCTTTTATGCTGTATATTTAATGCATAATGATAAAAGTGCCTACCTAAAAAATTTTAAGATACTTAAAGGAGTTTTTTCAGGTTACTTTACATGTTAAAGTACCTAAAAACTTTAGCGATATTAAAAAAAAAATCCCTTTAGTCATTTTAAAGGCTAAACTTACACAAATAAATACAAAAAATGTAAAGTTCAAACTCCAAATAAATAAAGACATAAATCCAACATATTTAACCACACAAATTACACTTTACAAGGAGACAGAACACAACGCCTCTGGCCTCTAGCTGCTAAACTACAATCTCTGCCTTTGCCCTCACATGTTTTCTCCTTTCCCTCCTGCGGTCAGCCCAAGTCTAACATAAGATTCAATTAGTCTAGCCAATCATCTGGTGGCTTTGGGATAAAAATTGCTTCCCTAGGTTCGTGTTGGAACAGAAGAAGGTTTTTCTATTTTGTTTTTGAGACACCCTGAATCGAGCTGAAGTGCTGCTTGTTGGTTGGCGACAATTTCATAGTGGATTCCTTATATGTTTTGAACACCCAAAGGTCACAACATTAATTTTCATGATAAGTTACGTTTTGATTCTTATACAGTTTAATTCTTTAAATACTTTTTTAGTAATAAGTACAATCTCTTTTTTCAATTTATAATTATGGGATTAATAACTTCTTATTTTGGAAATTAGTAATTAAAAATTTAGAGATTTTCCAATTTCAGATTGAGAATTTGACAATTAAAAATTTGAAACTTATAATTTGCATATTTCACAGTAATAGCAATTGGTCTTTAACAGTCCAAATTTTTTGTTGAGCTTCAGCTTGAGCGAACTTGACAGAACCAAGGAAATTTGACATTGAGTTCTACATTTCCGGTGGTTTAGGTAGTGGACTTAGTTCCATGAGATTTAATGTTACTGACAAACATATTAAAGCATGAGTTTAGGAATATTCTTATCGCTGAATCATAAAAAAATTCTAAGTGCCCACCCCACTCAACATTTCTGGCTCCGCCACTGCTGCATACATTTCCCCTTTTCTCTCTCTCTCTGTCCCCAACCCCCGCAAACAGCGCCCTCTTTTGGCGCCCAATTCCAACGCCATCCACCCCTGACTCCACCCTTTCCCCCTCCTATTCTTTCTCTTCTATGTCTATTGTCCACTTCCCACGCCACCCACGCCACCCACCCTTACCCCCGCTGCTATCGGCCATCATTTTTTTTATATAATTTTAGTCTTTAGTATCAGTTAAAGCGCCAAACGGGCTTTCAAGGACATGAATTGGTTACCTCCTCTTTTTCACACACGCGTATAATTGTGTGTTAGGTTTGGACGAACCTAGGGTTTTTCTGTTGCTAGTGGTGACTTTAAGGGCATGAATTGGTAGCTCTCTCTCTCTCCCCCTCCCCTCCCCTCCCCTCCCCTCCCTCTGTGTGTATAATTTTTACAACGCGTATAATTGTGTGTTAGGTTTGGAAGAACCTAGTATTTTTCTGTTGCTAGTGGTGACTTTAAGGGCATGAATTGGTAGCTCCATGTGTGTGTGTGTGTGTGTATTTGTCTGTCTGTCTGATTGACTTTATCAATCACGCGAGCATGTGCAAGAAGTTCTTTGTTTCCGGTAGGGACGGAGCAGACACCTACACGGTTCTCTATTTCTGGTAGGGACAGATCTGTATGATGTTTATTATGAGTCTCGTTCGTATGTATTGCATTGCTATTATTTAGATCTAAATTCCCAGTGGTGGAGCTACGTTGGAATGAGGGGGGCTGATGTACCCCCTCAATTTCTAGAAATTTTTTTTTTCGTTTCACCTCATCTACTCTTTCTCTATGACTCCGCTCTCCATCGCTTCTTCTGTCAGGAACCTGACTAAGCATAACATTAAGGTGAAGATTAAATTGAGAAATAAAAAGAGATCAGAAGCAAATTATCGAAAATTGGTTGAAGGAAAGTGAAGACACAGCTGATAGTGATGGCGCATGAAGGATGATCACCAGCCTGAGGAGTTGGCGTGTGCACCACAACTGCCTGCACTTTCCAAGGAGGATTTATTTTATCTTTAGTTAATGATGGTTAGCATGATCAGTGATTAATGGCCATATCTCTGTCTTAAGGGCCATTAACACTGAGTTAGTTAGAGAAGTTAGCAAGGTGAAATTCTGGAATTTTCATTTTTCTTTTATATCCATTTTTGTTAAGCAAAATTCCGAGAATCTTGCAAAGGTTGTACACCCATGTATAAAAGGCTGAGTCACCCTAAGAAAGAGCATCATCTGGAAATGAAATCAGTAAAGTTTTTCTTCTCTTCTCTGGCCTAGGTGGGTTTTCTATCTTCCATTAGCTTACATTTTCTTCAAAAATTCATCCAAAACACCTTGGGTCCATTACAGTTGGTATCCAGAGCCTAGTGTTATGATTCTTATACACCATTAGCTATACTCATGGGTTACAATACTAGATAGTTAAACAAACAGCAGATTGATGAATATGTGAGCCTCATGGAGGCACATTTCACAGATCATTTTGGAGCTATAGATGACCAATTAGCAATGATGAAGGAGTCCATCTCAGATCTGCCTAACCTCAAGAGTTCTATCGATCAGATAAAAGAAGAAATTCCAGTGGTAAGACATACTTCAGCTGAATTACAATCACTGATGCATCAATTGATAGAGGGAAGAGGTATGGGGGATAAAGGTTGGAGAAGGACTGAAGGAGAAGGGTCAAATTCCAAACAGTTAAGACAGGGCAAGGGTTTTGAAGACTCTCACAAGGAATACTTCCAATAGCCAAATGGTAATTTCTCTCCTAAATTATCTAAAATTGAATTTCCTAAATTTAATGGTGAGGACTGCTATGGTTGGGTTAGAAGAGCTAAGAGGTATTTTGAGTTTAACCCAATGGATGAATATATGAAAGTGAATTTTGCTTCAGTTTATTTTGAAGCACAGGCTGAGTATTGGTTTAGGACGTACATTAAAGCTAGAGGCAAGGTGTTATGGCATGTTTTTGTAAGAGATCTTACTGCCAGGTTTGCAAAATTATTTAAGGAAAGTGTGACTGGAGAATTCCACAAACTAAGAAAAGTTAGGATTGTGGAACAAAATTATGATGAATTTGTAACACTAAGATCTATCATGGTGAATGAGGGGTGTAAGTTTGATGACCATTACTTCACACACAGTTTTATCAGTGGACTAAGGGATGAAATTAGGCTGGAGGTTGAAAATTTTGAGGTGTTTGATTTGTCTCGAGCTATTTATCTTGCCAGGAAACAGAAGGCCAGCCTCACTAACAGTTAGCATATGCCAAGGACCTCTCCTAAACCTAACCTAACCCACCCACTAGCTCACTCAACTCCACAAGGATCTTTACAACCCATTAGCTCTTACAAACCAAAACCAGCTCTTCTAACACCTTCATATACTCATCCAACACATCCTGTAACCAAGGCCCTATTACCTACCCCCAGCAACCCACCTTACCGAAAAATTCCAAGGACTTACTTTGATGATAGGAGAAAAAGAAGGTTGTGTTATTGGTGTGATGACACTTTCAGCCCCTCACATGTATGTAAAAGTAAACAGATATCAATGCTCATTGTTGATGGAGAGGAAGAAATGGAAGAACGCCCACCTAAGTATGATGAGGGACCTACTACTAAGGACAACACCCCAGCAGTAGAGCAAGAGAAAATTAAAATTACTGTTAATGCCATGACTAGAAACTCAACACAAAGCACATTTAAGCTGTGGGGCAAGAAAGGCAACCATGTTTTCTCAATATTAGTTGATACGGGATCTACACACAATTTTTTTGATCCAACCACTGCTAAAAAATTAGGTTGTGTAGTATTTCCAATCCCACCCATGTCTATGATGATTGTTGATAGGAATAGAGTCACTAGTGACTCAGTTTGTGAAAATTTCAGTTGGACAATGCATGAACATTGCTTTGAGACTAGTGTAAAGTTATTGCCACTCGGGGGATGTGACTGTGTATTGCGTCTTCAATGGCTAAATGAGTTTGGGCAAGTGCAGTTTCATTTTAAAAAGATGACCATGGCCATGATTAAGGAGGGTAAGCTGGTTATTTTGTAGGGTGGTGATGAAGGGACTGAACTTAAACTGATCTTAGCACAATCTATGTATAAATATCTTACCAACAACCCTGGTCACTTTGGGGCCAAGTTTTCACCATCACAACTTTACCAACTGATAACCCTACTGAGCCTCTACTTGATACCTTTTACACACCTTTGAGGATGTCTTTGTTGAACCAAAGGAGCTCCCACCTTTTAGGCCCCAAGACCATCATATTCCCCTTATACCAAACACTGCTCAAAAGGTGGTACAAGCTTACTTTGATCACATTTTCAAGTTGCATGGGCTACCTAGAGGCATAGTGAGTGATAGGGGCAGTATTTTCATAAGCAATTTTTGGTCCAAGCTGTTCCACCTGCTGGGAACTCAGCTCCACCTGAGCACTTGATACCACCCTCAAAGTGATGGTCAAACTGAAAGAGCGAATCAATGTTTAGAGACTTACCTAAGGTAAGGTGTTTCTGTGGAGATAAACCTAAGACATGGAGTACATGGTTGACACTAGCTGAGTACTGGTATAACACTAGTCACCACAGTTCAATCAACATGAGTCCCTTTGAAGCTACTTATGGTTATACTTCTGAGGTGCTCAACTTGGGAGCACCTGAATCCACTAACCTAGCACATGTTGATAACTACATGGCTGATAGACAAAAAGTGTTGCAAGTTCTCAAGGAAAATTTGGTAGTATGCAGACAAGCACAGGACAGAGAGGGAGTTTGAAGTGGGGCACCTTGTCTATCTCAAGCTGCAACCTTATAAATAGAACAATTTAGCACTGAGAAAACACCTTAAGGTAGCCCTAAAGTACTATGGCCCCTACAATATCTTAGTCAAGGTAGGAGCAGTAGCATACAGGTTGGAATTACCCCCACATTCTCTTATTCACCCTATTTTTCATGTGTCCCTCTTAAAGAAAACATTAGGCCAGCATGTTGTTGTCACCAATAGCCTACCCCCCACCAGCCATGAAGGGAAATTTTATTGGAACCAATTAGTATACTTGACAGAAGGATGGTAAAGAGAGGAAATCAATATGTTACTCAGATATTGGTTGGTTGGTCTAACATGGTAGAGGAAGAAGCCACTTGGGAGGATTGGGAAGATATAAAAGGAAAATTCCTAGATTACATTGACAGAGAGGAGCTTGGGAGTATGTTAGGAACCTGACTAAGCATAACCTTAAGGTGAAGATTAAACTGAAAAATAAGAAGACATCAGAAGCAAATGATCTAGAATTGGTTGAAGGCAGCTGAAGGAAAGTGAAGACACAGCAGACATTGATGGCGCGTGAAGGATGATCACCAGAGTTGGCGCGTGCACCATAACTGCCTGCACTTTCTAAGGATGATTTATTTTATCTTTAGTTAATGATGGTTAGCATGATCAGTGACTAATGGCCATATCTCTGTCTTAAGGGCCATTAATACTAAGTTAGTTAGAGTAGTTAGCAAGGTGAAATCTGGCATTTTCATTTTTCTATTATTTCCATTTCTATTAAGCAAAATTCCGAGAATCTTGCAAGATAAGAACAGCGAAAGAAAATTGGCAAAATTTCTCCTTCTGTTCTAGATCCAAGATAAGAATGGCGACGACGTGTGACCGCAGAGGCGACATCGACGGCCACGGCAAAGACTCCACCGGCACAGGCCAACATCCCTCTGTGGGTGACTGCGATGGCGACGACAATGACGAGTTTTGTTCCCAGCTCGTCAATTCTGAACTCTTGTTGATGAATCGGAACTCCAGTTTCGAGTCTCCACCGTCCGTTTCGTCAAATGAAGGAGCGATGTCAGCTAAGACGAGTTTTGTTGTTCGGGATTCAAGCGAGCTAGGAATATCTAGCTGTACTTGCCGGCTTCCTCTTTTCTACTGGTAAATTTGGATTTAGTGCTATAAAGCATTGAGGATAACAGGAGATCTAAAATTTTCATCAATAATTCCTCGTTTGCAAACTTTAGTTTGTCGCGTGCTTGTTATTATATCTTGAAAGTACTTGCTTCGTCTCGGTGGAACCTGTCATTCCAAATCTCAATTTATAACATGTATGTATGATAGTGGGTGTGCATAGATGCGTGCTTGCTTCCATCTTGTTACTAAGATTAGATATTGATTTGCATTGTAAAGAGGAATTTGGTTATGATACGGGATGGTCTTGGTGTGATTATCATCATCTTGATTTTGAAGGATGCACGTGCGTCTATGTGTTGCTAGGAATAAGCGATTATATTTCGGGGAGATGATTCTAGTGACATGGAAAAGATATATATATATATATATATATATATATATATATATATATATATACCAATTCATGATGCTAGATCAGATTCGTAACTACCTGTTGCCCCTTCCCCTGTCCCTCTATGTCTAGTAATTCGAACATATATATGTATGTGTATATGCCTTCTTCTCCTTGGTAATGCTTAGTGTTCTCATCTAAACTAACTACGTCTTTACTCTCAACAAAGCTTTTGTCTAGATTGTTGGTTCTAAATGCTCTGGAATGGGTTCTTGGTGCCTCCTACCTGTCTTTTCTCCACCTATTCCCCTAGGTTTTTAATTTGCCATTGTATTTGTCAAGCCATTCATCTGTAACCTCAATCCTCAAACAAGGTGGCTTAATTCAGAAGAGTTGGGTATTTAAAGTGTTTATCTCACTTCACATTATTAAAGGATGGCCTTAGTAGCAGCACATGCATATATGGCCTTATTTATTTTTACATACCTTTGTTACGTAGGCTGCGAAAAAGATAGGATGGATGGGTCTTTTTACTCATGGTCTTCCTCGTCCTATTGTCATGATTGGAACCACTACTCGAGCACAGGGATATCTACAACGTTTTCAAAGTCTTTGTTAGTGACTTTGGTATAATTTTTTGCACTCCCGGTTAATGATTTCGGTATATTTTTGCACCCCCTGAAGTGAAATCTGGTTTCGACACTGTGAGTTCCTTCAGTGGTTTAGTTTTTCATACAAAGAAACTATCTTTATTTTGTTTTTGGCAGATATGCCTTTGCAAGTGGAAATTTTAATGATTTCTTTTGTTATCTTCATGTTTGGATTTTTCTAATTAAAGTCATGGTAAGCAGGGCGGCTAGCATATATGCTTTCTAAAGGATCCAGTCAGGTCCGTTGACAAGTCTCTTTATAATGATCGGCCATCTGGGTCACGTAGGACGGGGGGTGTTCTTTTTATTGGGCAGAGGGATTGAAAATGATACTCCCTCCTCAGTTGCTTGTACTTCTTCCCTTTGTATGGTTGGTGGCCATCTACTTTCATTTGAACCCCAACCTTAATTTGCTGGTGTGTTCCCACTACTGGAAAGTCCATTAGACGACATAAACTTTGATATCACAGGAATACTTGAGTTCGGGAGGGGAAATTTTGTGCTGGGTAACGAATCAATGAAGTTGACGCCACCGTTTGCATAGTTCCAAAAAGGGAAAAAAGGGGGAAAAGAATAAAGAAGCAAACATTTTTTCATCAAAAAAAAAGTTTGATGTAGTTTTTCCAAAGAACGTACTCAAGGCTTACCTTACAACATGGCAAAGGCCAGCCCTCCATCAATCCCTCCGCAGGGGGGGGGGGGGGGGGGGGTGTTGATGTCTCATGTCTCATGGTAAAAACTTTAAGGGTGAAAGTGTCTTTCTTCTATTCCTAAGCAAGAGAGGTAAGTTCCTCATAGTCAATATTAAAAGTCAAAAGACACACTCAAACGCAGACAAGTTTGTGGATCAACATGCAAGTTTGATGGATGCTAGTAGCAGTTCGTCGTTTGAAATTAATAAAGCATGTTCGTTCTCTCGCACCACCATCAGCGACAGTTTTGGGTGTTAAATAGTGGTGTCTGATGACCACTACAATGGCCATAACTTCGGAATTTCTCACGAGGCGATCTTATCGAACACTACAAGAAAAGGTGTCTTTTGCAATGGAGTTTTAGCGACGGCATAGATTCCGTCGCTAAAATGAGTTTTACCGACGGAAACCTCCGTCAGTAAAACTCCGTCGTAAAATATTATATAAGCGACGGATTTATTTCGTCGCAAAAAACTCCGTCGGTGAAAAGGCGTTTTACCGACGGAAACCTCTGTCGGTAACACTCCGCCGTGAAATATTATTTAAGCGACGGATTTATTCCGTCGCAAAAAACTCCGTCGGTACAAATAGGTCTTCACCGACGGACTTTTAGCGACGGAATAAATCCGTCGCTAAAAGTCTATTAAATCCACATATCTGCTGACTACCCCGGCGGCGACCTCCCTCGACACCGGCGGTGACTTCCCTCGACCCCGGCGGTGACCTCCCTCGACGACGGCGACCACGGGCCCTCACCTCCGGCAGATCTGTGAAGAGGAGAGAGACTACCTCGGTGGCGACCTCCCTCGACACCGGCGGTGACTTCCCTCGACCCCGGTGGTGACCTCCCTCGACGACGGCGACCACCTGCAACTCCGGCGACCACGGGCCCTCACCTCCGGCAGATCTGTGAAGAGGAGAGAGACTGAGAGAGAGATAGAGAGAGCAGCGTCGACCACCGGGACCACCGGAGACGACGGTTTCTCACCTCCGGCAGTATTTCTCGTGAGGTAAAGTTCTTGTCTTCCTCTCTATTTGCTCTACGCTATACCTTTTGTCTTCCTCTTATACATGTAAATTGCTGTGAAAAGTTAAAGATGATTTTAGATTGTTAATTGTGCATTGAGCATTTGAGATATTGAGATTATTGACGGAGGATGGGACCCAATTGGATTGAATGTGTGATTTTTGTTAATTTATTGCATTGAGCATTTGAGAATTGAGATTGTTGACGGAGGATGGGACCCAATTGGATTGAGATACCTGTTAGTTAGCGTAGACACGGACACCACGTCTGATCGACGGTGTCCGACATTTAAAAAACAAATTAACGTATGCCGATGTGTCTGGAGGTGCGTGTCCGGAGGCGTCAGACACGTGTCGGTATGTGTCGAACACGTGTCCGGAGGTGTCAGACACGTATCGACACCCTATATGAGGTGTCGGAATTGAGGTTGTTGACGGGGATGAGACCCAATTGGATTGAGATACATGTTAGTTAGCGCAGACACGGACACCACGTTTGATCGACGGTGTCGAGCATTTAAAAAACAAATTAACGTATGCCGATGTGTCTGGAGGTGCGTGTCGGTGGGCGTCGGACACGTGTCCAACGCCGTCGGACACGTGTTCAGAGGCGTCGGACACGCGTCGGTATGTGTCGGACACGTGTCCGGAGGTGTCAGACACGTATCGGACACCATATCGACACCCTATATGAGGTGTCGGAATTGAGGTTGTTGAATGTGCATTAAATTTAGGTTAGTTAGGTTAATGCGACATTTTTAGCATGCACCCCCTGGAATCTAATCGTGGCTCCAGCGCTGGCTATAATTAGCCCTAATTAGTCCTGATTAACAATATTTTAGTAAATCAATTAACCCTAATTAGCTCTAACGAGCCTAATTAGTTTTAATTAACCCTAAGAACCTGATGAAATTCAAATTAGCTGTAATTACCTCAAATTAGCCCAAATGAACCCAATTACGCGCATATTGATTGTAGTTAGCCTAATTAGTCATAATTTGCACTAACATAACCCAATTACGCCTAATTAGCGCTAGTTAGGACTAATCAACACTACTCGGCACCATCAAAACCCTAATTAGGACTAAATAACCCTAATTAGTCCTAATCAACCCTAATTAGCTATAATTATCCGAAACTAGCCCTCATTAACATTAATTAGCCCTAACATAACCCAATTAAGCCTAATTAGCCCTAATTAGGACTAATCAGCACTACTCGGCACAATTAAACCCTAATTAGGACTACATAACTCTAATTAGTCCTAATCAACCCTAGTCAGCTATAATTATCCGAAACTATCCCTCATTAACATTAATTAGCCCTAACATAACCCAATTAAGCCCAATTAGCCCTAATTAGGACTAATCATCACTACTCGGCACAATTAAACCCTAATTAGGACTAAATAACCCTAATTAGTCCTAATCAACCCTAATAGTCCTAATCAACCCTAATCAGCTATAATTAATAATCGTAATTAACCCTAATAACCCAGTTAGCCCTAATTAGCCCTTGTACATCCCATAATTACTCCATGTTGCCCAGAGATGGTTCAATTACTCGTTGTTTACAAACCCTGCCTTCTTTATATTAATTGTTGTTTTGAGAAGTCCATTGGCAACGAGATGGTTCAACTCGTTGCCAACGAGTTCTATTTAATGTGGAATTGGTAACATATGCAACGATCATTCTGTAGTTTTGATATTTCGGAAAGATTCTTGCATATCTTATCAATTTCTGAACACATGCATGCATAGAAACCCTTAGTTCCCGTTCAAAGGTACTCATTACAAAGTAATGCCTTGTAATGAGCCTTTGGATGTCCAGTTTGGAAAAGCTAATTGTTTATAAAACAGTATTTTGACTCATGCTTTATGTTCTATGTCGTGGATATTTGGTACACGTTCTCGTGTGTTTCTCCGGGTGCATACAGATCTGGTGTTCTAACATCCGTCAAACCTTCCTGAGCAAGGTTAGATGAATGTTAGAACACCTAATCGATGTGGTGTACTTGGAGAAATGCGGGGAGGTGCTGCCGAATTTTCCACAGACATCGGACTAAGCATGAGTTATTCACTGTTTTATAAACATGTGCTTTTCTGAATGGGATAGGACCACTACCTGTTCAAGAGTGGAGGGAAAATATGTAGACATGTTGTAACATTCATGCATTCATATTTACATCGGCAATGCCTAATCACTGGTCATTATTGAAGGTGGTATACAGTACGATAATTCAGTCGTCATGTCAGTCGATCGAAGTTGGATGAAAAGGAAGAATGCTGAAGATTTTGAGTGTCGCGTTGACGAATTTCTCGACTTCGCTTATGCGCATCCTGCACATGTTGACCTTGATAAGATAAGGTGTCCGTGCGGTAGATGTGAGTTGTTGCACTGGAGAAAAAGAATTGAAGTAAAATGGCATCTTCGTCGGTACGGTTTTATGGGTGGATACACAAGGTGGACGCAGCACGGGGAAACGATAGTATTGTCGTCCAACCTGGCTAGTCAAACTGAAGTTAGGGAGGAGGCACGATATGATTTCCGAGATATGATTATGGATGCTGGGCATGCTAATGTTGACTGGGGTAACGACAGTCCACAACCGCCGAACGAGGGGGCTCATCAGTTTTATGAGTTGTTGAGAGCTGCGGAAGAGCCGCTGTGGGATGGAGCTCCGAAACACACACGGCTGTCTGCGGTTAGTAGGTTATTACAGTTGAAATCAGACCACGGGCTGAGTGAGAAAGGTTTTAACGAGTTTGTTACCTTCATCAAAGAAATACTGCCCGAAAGTGAAAAGCTACCGCCGTCGTACTATGACGCGAAGAAGATGATGAGGAAACTTGGGTTGAGCTATGACCGGATAGATGCGTGCAATAACGATTGTGTATTATTCTGGAAAGAGAATAAGGATTTGTCAGTATGTCCAGTATGTGATCATTCGAGGTACAAACCGGACAAAGGGAAGAAGAAAAACATTGCATGGAAGATATTGCGATATTTCCCGGTCACACCACGGCTTCAGAGAATGTACTACTCCTCCAATACAGCTGAACATATGAGGGCTCACCGTGAGACTCGCAGCAACGATGCCGATGTGCTGACACACCCAGCTGATGGAGAGGCGTGGAAGGAGTTTGACCGCAGGCATCCAGTCTTTGCTCAGGAAGTTCAGAATGTTAGACTTGGTCTGGCAACCGATGGGTTCAACCCTTTCGGTCAGTCTACCACGCCTTACTCCTGTTGGCCTGTTATTATTGTCCCTTACAACCTTCCACCAGGCATGTGCATGAAGAAGCCGTATATGTTCTTGTCGTTGCTTATTCCGGGGCCGAAGAGTCCCGGTAAGGACATAGATGTGTATTTAAGGCCGTTGATTGATGAGTTAAAACAATTATGGAATCATGGAGTCGAAACATATGATGCATCCCTTAAACAAAATTTTCAGATGAGGGCTGCTTTGATGTGGACTATACATGATTTCCCCGCATTGGGAATGACGTGTGGCTGGAGCACACATGGGAAGCTAGCATGCCCTGCTTGTATGGGCGTGAACCCCGGTCATACGTTAAAGCACGGCGGAAAGGCCTCGTGGTTCGGATGTCACCGTAAGCTTTTGCCACCGGGCCATCAGTTTCGTAGGCAGAAGGATAAATTTGACGGGACAATCGAGCGTGAGGTTGTCACACTGGACTACCCATCTGGTGAAGAAGTACTCTCACACCTGGAGGCACTTGATACTGACATACCACACGGTAAGGGTGTGCCGGATCGGAAGATTGCAGGGTTCGGGAAAGAGCACAACTGGAGAAAATTTTGTATCTTCTGGGAGTTAGCCTACTGGAGGACGCTCGTTATCCGAAACAACATGGATGTGATGCATATTGAGAAGAACGTTTTTGATAATGTGTTCAACACAGTGATGAATGTCAAGGGCAAATCGAAAGATCACCTTAAAGCGAGAAGGGATCTACAACAGTTGGGTGTACGCCGTGAATTGCATCCTCGGACAGTCAGTGGGAGGACCATACTTCCGAAAGCACCTTACTGTCTAGACAAGAAACAAGTGGAGAAGGTCTGTCAGTGGGTTAAGAATTTGAAGCTTCCGGATGGGTTTGCGTCCAACATATCTCGTTGTTGCAATGTATCGGAATGCAAGTTCCAAGGGATGAAGAGTCACGACTGCCACGTATTCATGGAGAGATTCATTCCTATTGCCTTCCGGGGACTGTTGCCACGGGTTGTTTGCGAGACTTTGACTGAATTATCTCATTTCTTTCGAGATATATGCTCTTCTACGATCCGGGTGAGTAACATGGAAGTGCTTGAGAAGAACATTGTGGTGACGATTTGCAAGCTGGAGAAAATCTTCCCACCTTCGTTCTTTGATTCAATGGAGCATCTGCCTGTTCACTTGGCATATGAAGCTAAGATGGGTGGACCCGTGCAATATCGGTGGATGTATCCCTTCGAGAGGTAATCCTTAAATTGTTACAGTTGTTCGTTTACACTTAATGCGACATCTGTTATCATTGATATTCCACCTAACTCGATTCGCTAAACTTCTAGGTTCATGTTCCATTTAAAGAAAAAAGTCCGTAATAAGCTCGGGTTGAAGGCTCAATTGCGGAGGCTTACGTAATGGAAGAACTTGTAAACTTTTGTAGTCAATATTTCGGGCCTAATGTTGGTACAAGGTTAAATCAACTAGGCCGAAATGATCCCGGAGCAAGCACAAATTTGGAAGGGCAATTGTCAATATTCAAGCAGCCAGGGAGTCCGTTCGGCCGAACGTATACTCGATGGCTAACGGATGAAGAGTACAGTGCTGCAACAATATATGCCCTTCTAAATTGCGATGAAGTTTCGGCATTCGTTGAGTAAGTTAAAGTCTTAATTCACTTACATTGCTGTACATAATTGAAAGTGTGTGTTAAGCGAGTCAACTATATTGGTTTGCAGTGAGTTCGATGCGGAATCTTTAATCACTGATCCCGCTGGACTTGAATCTCATCGGAAATCACAATTTGTACAGTGGTTCAAAATCCGTGTAAGATTCTTTAACGAAATTATATTATGTGTTATATACAGTTCTGTGGCCAATTAGTATACTGATTTATCCTTAATTTTTACCGTCATCTACAATAGGTTCAGTCAATGGATAGACCAGTGGCCTCATGCTTGAAATTACTAGCCGAAGGCCCTAC
>JAVXUP010003042.1:12500-90653 GCA_033070095.1 Escallonia herrerae | reverse complement strand
CTCGCACGGAAATTATTATCAGCGTACACACCTCATCTCTACATTCCTTTTCTCTGTCATGTTCATTTGAATTGTGTTGCATCTTTAACGTAAAAATGCTCATTTGAAATATGTTGCATCTTTTGTTATTATGCCGAAGGGAATGGCTATTTTGCAGTTTGAGCTATGTGAGCACTTTGCCAATGGCTGCCAGTAGTTTAGAAAACCGTATATTTTGCAACAAACTTTTAACTTTTTCATAAATTTGTACAGGAATAGGGTAAATTACAGATTCTTTTCCATCGCTAACCAATGAACCTTAACTCAATATAGGACGAAGTTAGCTTTAGCGTGCATGTAAAGATTTTATGGCTATCACGCTAGGAGAAGTGGAAGGCATCTCCAACGTCTGTTAATTTCATTTACTTTCAAGAGCGTCACTAGAAGTATTAGCAAGGATACGATGGATGGCCGTTGTCCATTGTATCTAATACTTAGATTAATTGAACACTTGAGTTCATATGGCATTCTTTCTCCCTACTGCAGAAACTGATGGCCCCATGTAGTGCTTATTCTAACTGAATTTTTTATGATATTCAGGGATACAATTACTCTTCTGGTGTCTGGCAATTTGAAGGGTACGGATACGTGCCACAAGGCACCTCTGGTGTGTGCATAATGCAGGTGTTCGGAGCAAACGCTCCTCATGCCACTACCCTAATGCTTAGAGTGTACAACGAATCGCTCACATACTACCGCGGCCCTGTTCTTGTACCAAACATTGACAACAGGTGGTTCCGCATAAATGTCATCCACGATGTAAACGCCAGCAAGGTGAACGTTTTTATTGATGGGGTTCTCAAGTATGAAGCGCCTGGCCAAGGAGGAACCTTTTATTACTTCAAATGTGGAGTTTACGCACAGAATAATGACTCTGATTACATGGAGTCCCGGTGGAAAGATATCAAAGTTTTTAAGAAATGTAATTAGATTGAAGATGCTAAATTTGTGTTCTACAAGTACTATAAGACGTTCAAATGAAGGTTCATTTCCTTGTTTGTTTTGTTTTCCCAACTTTACGAGTAGTAATGGTTTATCACTATATGAACATGTCTTGATCTCGTGAGTTGTGTTTGGACCTTGTGAAATTAGACCGGGAACAATGGAAAAAGGGAAATACTTCATTAACTTGGATAGGCATGCACATCCCAACGCAATCAACCCCGTGTCTAAGAATGTCAAACCTTGACTCATTCTACAGCTCACACATGCTTAATTGAACCACAAACACATTCCTACCAGCCCACAAATAAGGATTCTGCACCGGTCGGAAAGACTATTGCTCAGGGTGGTCCATAAAAGGTGACGTGGCATAAGTAGACCAAGTCAAATGTTAAAAGAAGCTAACTAGCGGGTTTATAGTTCCAAGGGAGTAGACGTTGACCAACCAGAAGAATGACCGAGATGCATGTATGATATCCTTGTTGTAACGCTCAAGTAACCCCTCGAGGGGCATAAGCCCGGAGGTCCCCTCCTCCCCGTCCTTTAAGATTATGTATCCCCAAGATACCTCTTTTGCGGCAAACTTTGAACTATCAGACCCCCCAACTTCGGGAAGCAGGAAGACAAGTCTTCCTCAATTCCTCGAGGATGGGGTCCCTCGGGATATGGAGGTATCACAGTGTTAAATTTTGATGTCAAGGAAAGTGGGTTCGCAGTCGATGTGAAGGTGGCACAAGAAATGCAGTCTGAATCAGATGTCAAGTATGATGATGTAGGACACAACAAGAATGGATCAAGAGAAGAAACCAAGAGCTTCCCAGTAGACCTGACAATTTTTTGCCCGTACTCGCGGGTTTACCCGTACCCGTTCAAAAATCCTGGATACGGGTATATAGACCTGTACCAGGACCGGACCGTAATTTCGGGGTAGGTTCGGGTCGGATAACGGGTTACCCGATTTTACCCGGATTTCATGCATATATAAGGCACTTTTGTGCCCTAACCCTCATTTTCAACTTTTTTGTGTCTCACTTCTCTCTCAATCTCACGCCGCTCATTCCTCTTTGCCATCAAAAACTGTCACTCCGTCTTCCCCAGGCAGCCGTCGACCGCCACTTATCTTTAGCCACTCATCAGCTACTAGCCACCTCACTCTTCAACGAATCAACGTCACCGCCACTGCTCTGCTTTACTCTGCCGACTCCCTCTTCATCCCTTACCCCCAAGGCCCTGCAGATCTATCGCCGCCTCTCTCTTCCACGGTCGTTCTATCCCTCGTCGATCTCTCTATCCCTCACAGATCTACAGTCACTCTCCTCTTCACAGATCTGCCACCGCCACTCTTTCTACCTCAACCTCGCTCAGTCCATCAGTCGATATCCTCTCACAGATCGGTCGCGACCGCTGCGCTTCAAGTCCACCGCCGAACAAGAAGCTCACTTCCCCACCACCACAGCGCCGCTGTTCACAGCAGTTCGACAGGGAGTTCTACGAGGAATTAAAGACTTTATTTGGATTATTTATGCATGTGATGTTGTATCTCTACTGAAAAAGCTTTGTATTTTGGATTGATTATTTTGTATTTTGGATTGTTGGTGGGGATTGAGTTCATAATTAATTGTTTGTTTTGGATTCTTGGTGGGAAATTAGTTACGCTATTTAATGTGTTAGCTAATATAAAATTGAACTTTGATCTCTTGTGAAATTGAAAATAATTCTATCAGCCTTCTAAAAATAAGAACATCCTAGCTCAAAAGAGCTAAAGAAACAGAGGGGGAAAAATGCCTAATTAGTTAGTAGTTTTACTAAAATGTGGTAAATTAAATTATATTTATTAAAAAATAAGAATTTAATTATTTACCTGCGGGTAATACCCGACCCGCAAGGGTAGGGTCTGGCATTAAAAATAGCTACCCAGATAAAAAATTGAGTAAATTTTACTCGGCCCGGTTTTTACCCAGACCAGATTGGGCAGTACCTGTACCCTCGCGGGTATACCCGTTTGCCAGGTCTACTTCCCAGATAGAGCCTGAGGGTGGCAGTGCTGCAAGGGCGATGACCTGATGGGAATACACGACGACAGTTACAGTCCGATACTTGGGTCCAGAGTTAAAGTCTTGTATGTTTCTCTCTCTAGGATTCTAGAGTGAGAAAGTGAAAATGTCAAGTGAGCGAATCCTTTGAAAGATCCCAAATGAATTCTCAAGACCACTATTTATAGAGATTGAGATGATGATGTCATCACGCGACACGTGGGGCTCATCGGGAGTGACACGTCACCAAGGGGTCCACAGCTACGGTTGCTTCACGGACTGCTGAATCGCATATTCACTTGGCCTACCCTCACAACGTTGCTCTGTCTGTCTGAAAGACTGGCTCCCACAGAATCGGTGTGGCCAGAGAACCCCTTAATCTAGCCACCAATCCAAGCCCTTGCAGAGTCCTACAGGCCTGGCAGTGGTGAGGAAGACTGGATGCCCAATTGCTAGGCAGACTAGGCGCGATGCCCTCCGAAGACCTGTTCCTATCTTGGAGTGACCCGGGGGTCATAATCCATAGGGGTGTAGACGCAAGCCCCCAATGCAGGAGCACGTAGGCTAGTCATGCAGACATCCTGACAGAGATAGTGTCACGGAGGAGTCGCCTATCCTGCAGGTGAGTCCTTGTGCCGGAGCACTCGGAGCATGTCAAGGTAGCATTCCGGAGGAGCCGTTTACCCGACGGGCCGAGGTAGCATCCCGGAGGAGTCATCTACCTGGCAGAAGGGGAGTTGAAAAGTTTCCTGGTAGAGATAGTATCCCGGAGGAGCCATTTATCTCGCAGACCGAGGTAGCATCCCTGAGGAGCCGTCTACCTTGTCGGCCGAGGTAGCATCCTAGAGCAGCCGTCTACCTGGCAGAAGGGGAGTTGAAAAGCTCCTTGGCTGATATAGTTTCTTAGAGAGCGAGCCTATACCGCGAATGAGTCCTTGTGCCATTCAGAGCGTGTCGAGGTAGCATCTTGGAGGGATCGTCTACCTGACGGGCCAAGGTAGCATCCCGTAGGAGCCGTTTACCTGGCAGAAGGGGAGTTGAAAAGCTCTCTGGCTGAGCTAGTGTCTCGGAGGAGTCTCTTACCCCCGCATGTGAGTCCTTGTGTTGGAGCACTCAGAGCGCGTTAAGGTAGCATCCTGAAAGAGCCGTCTACCCATATTGACTAAACCTGGCAAATTTTAGCTCCTACCCGCGGGTCCACTCAGACCCGTTAAGAATTTGCGGGTACGGGCAGTCCAAAACGCTACCCGTTAAAATTGGACCCGTACCCGGACCAGCCTGTTTTTACCAGTTCGGTCCAGGCGGGGTACGGATTACCCCGGTTACCCGGGTTTTAGGCTTTTTTTAGGGTTTGTGACACTTCAAATACCATTTCTTATTCACTCTTTCTCCTCTCTTATCTCAACTCTCTGCCGCCTCCCTCTCTCTTTCTCTCTGACCTTCGTTCACAAGAAAATAAGCGACGCTAACGCCGATCTCTCACCCTCACTCATTCAAGAACCACCATAGATAGATGGCCACGATGCCTCACCGCCACCTCTCTCTCACAGATCGACGACCATAATGCCTCACCGCCACCTCTTTCTCTCTCTCTCTACAGATCAATGGCCGCGACGCATCACCGCTACCTCTTTCTCTCTCTCTCTTACAGATCAATGGCCGCGACGCATCACCGCCACCTCTCTCTCACAGATCGAAGGCCCTGACACCTCCACAGCCCCACAGATCTATAGAGGATCTCTTTGTCTCTCTATCCATCATCGACGGCCGACGCCTCGCGGATCGACTGTCGTTTCAACTCCGTTGTCTTAAATATTTGTTGTTCGACAACATAATTGGGAAGGCCTTCTGTGCGCAGATCGTTTGGATTAATTTTTTTAATGTGATGTAATTTTTAATATGATGAAAACTATCTGTTATGTAGCTTTCAATGTATTTTTGGATCTGTGGCTATATCCATTCTTGAGTGTTTAGTTGAATTGCTGGTAATTGGTATTGATCAGCAGATCAGGTGTCATGTTATTTGGCTGGTTATTATTGTGTGCATTTTCTTTCTTTTTGTTTTGATTTTTGTGAAATTAAAAAAACTTTGAACAACAAGAAGTGTGCTGGAAAAAAAGGTAGTTTTTTTAACCTAACTATCAAAAAAATATTTATATATAAAAAATGAATTTACCCGCGGGTATTACCCGGTCCGCCCGGGTAAGGTATGGGTATAAAAAAAAGCTACCCAGAAAAATTTGGGTATTTTTTACCTGGCCGGATAATACCCGTACCCGACGGGTACCCCGGAGAGTGGGTCGAAGCATGTTCCACGTTCATAATGGGGGCTCATGGTGCCCGGGGGGCATGTAACATGACAGTGGTGCATGGGCGCGATGAAGTGTGTATGGTGCTAGGGCATGACATTGTGATAAAGAGCCTGGGGGCACGGATGTATCAGTGGTGTGGCGCACAGGCACGACGGAGTGAGTAAGGTGCCGGGGGCACTCTAGTGTGACAAAGAGTCAGGGGCACGATTTTATCAGTGGAGCGACACACGGGCGAGACGGAGTGAGTGAAAATTTGGGGGCATTGTAGTGTGACAAGGAGCCAGGGGAGTGACTGTATCAGTGGCGTAGCGTGGTGCATGGCGCGGCGAAGTATGTACGATGACGGCGCATGGGCACCGGCTACGGGGGTCGCCGAGACGGTGCGGGCTACAGACGTCGCAGAGTCCGCGCGGGCGATGAATGTTGGTGAGTTATCGCAGGTGACGGACATTCAAAGTCGTCGGCGGTGACGGACGTCCCAAAGTGGTCGCGGGCGACGGACGTCGCGGAGTCGGTGCTAGCGACATACATTGCGGAGTTGGTATGGGAGACGGATGTCACGGAGGCACATGACCCCTTGAAGAGAAGTGAAAGTGCTAAGGGGAAGACAAAGGCCAACCCTTGGCGAAGGGCCAAGGCCAAACTTGGGGGAAGGTCAGGGACAACCCCAAGGGGAGGCTGAGGCCGACCCCAAAGGGAAGGCCAAGAGAGAGGCCGACCCCAAGGGGAAGGCCAAGGCCCACTACCTTGGGCAAATTCCAAGTCACACCGACGGGCGACGTACGACATGTGACGGTCGAGGCGCGTTGAGTAGTCGTGCAAAAATGAATTTCTTCGTGACGAAGTCACGTAACAAAAGTGAGAAGTTTGACCGGTTGGAAGCGTTAAATATTTGTGCTGACGTGTCGTGCAAAATAGGAGCGACACTGGGCCCTTAGGTGCAACCAAGATAGGTTGGGAACAAATTCTTGTGTGAATCGCCCTAGGACTAAGACCAAAACTCAGCTTCCCAAAATGCCATGCTATTTGCTTCCTCTTACGATTTATGGCACAATTTTAAAGGAATAAGTCGCCTACTTTCTAGCTGATCATCTCAAAAGGATGTCGTCTAAGCCTACTACGGTACAAAGGTGATAGAACCAATCTTCCAACTACCTCGCAGTGTTCAGCACTGCAGATTTGTTGCGTAGAGAATGATGCACAACCTTTAGTCACTAGAAGAGAATTAAGAGACCGGGAAAGGTCTTTTCCTCTCTCCGCCTCACCCTAACCCATAAAAGATCCACTATATTATTGTTTAGACCAGTAAACAATGGTGATAATATGCAACAAAGACAAACAACGAAGAGGTATAGTATGGGTGGATGTTTAAGGAAAAAAAGGGGAGCCCTTAGATATGTGAGCAGGTTCATAGAAGTATCTGGCATGCAAAAGTAAAATGGAGTATGACCTACCATTTAACCTCTTTCGTAATAAAGAATGACTTATATGGTATTTGTGGGACTGATGGAGTATTTATCGTGACCCTACTAGATTCTCAGTCTGAGAAACACCAAAACAACAATGTTACATAAAGCATGTTCGCATCCAACCATTGGATTGCTGATGAAATCAATCCTTACCACCAAATATTATGTACTCCCTCTGTTCTTCATTAGTTGATTGTGTTTGACTTGCACGCTTATTTAGGATATGAGTCATATTTTATAAATTTCTCATTCTATCCAAGAGAGAGACACCAACTACTAGGTAAGGCGTATGGACCCTTCCAATCTTGTAATTACCATGACTTTAGACACCAAAAAAGAAAAGAAAAGAACATAGTGAAAGAACAAGAAAAGAGAAAGTACATAGAATAAAAGGAGGCGAATGTTAACATATTAAACAAAAGTGAGGCAACACAAACATAAGCGAGAGACAAACCACTAAGAGAGAAGTAATCATATATGACAGCCCGATCGACCAACATTATATTCGAATCATCCTCCTGCTCTCTTTAGTCTTAAATGGATAACATTGTGTCGAGGAGGATTTCTTGGTTTCTATGAAAGGAGGAGGATTTTTCTCTTTAGGAGTCTATACATCGATGGATAATTCAAGATTAGGGGAAGATTGGTGTGACTCTTGTGGGTACTTTATATGGATTCATCATCATGTAGATTGCGTGAGTTATGAGGAATATATATTTGGATATGCATAGTCCTGACTCTTGAAGATGTGCCACTTTTGCTTCCTTCAACGATCTTTAGTGTGCTATATTGGTCACCAATTCGATGCAACGTGTTTCAAGTGTTATGCACTTTGAATAACCAAGACATTAAATGTACCTTATGATGGTGTGGCGTGGGTGCTACATGTAAGCCTATAAATGGTTGGTCTTTTGACACTCAAGAAAATACGTGCCCAGAAGGATGAGCAGTAGGGGTGAGACCCAAGGCTAAGTTATCATAGTGGATAGTGGCGAGTGATGAGGTGGTTTGTGGAGGGGATGATGGGCGGTGGGAGACCGAGAGAAGAGGTGAAGGGCTAGAACGCCGCTGAAGAGAGAAGCTTAAGAATGAGAGGCTGGCAATAGGGTTTTTCGTGACGCTATAGCAAAATGGACGGCTGTGATTAGATTTAGGGATAGAATTATACATGGGGCGGGTTCGAGTTAGATATCGGGCGGTTTAGGGTTGGATACCAGGCTGTTTCAACTAAATACAAAACACGACCAGTACCCGCTACGGGTTAAAAAATAAAATACCATACCCCGCCCCACAACCCAGTCAAAGTCAAAAAATTCGTTCCTAACGACTGGGGGTGGGGCAAATACCCATCAAGTGCGGATCAAATTGCCATCCCTACACGATGAATTCTATCCAGGTCTGCCTCAACATATGATCCTTATGGAACATCAAAATAGATGAGCGCAATGAGAACAAACTCGCTCTTCCTAAAGAAGTAGCCCCAAGTGGCCACCAATATTCGGCGACCGAGCTTAAGCACACATCTTTGGTTTTGCCTTGGCAGAAGGCAAGAAACCTCTCATAGTTGAAGATATGGAGGATTTCTTTTTAAAAAGACCCAACTCTAAACTAACCAGCCTCCTCGAGTTTACTCATCCTTACCAGTCTCACATCTAAACCATTGTACGAATACCTAAAATTTGATCGCTAGCACAGTAAATATGCAAAGACAAAGAGAACGTTTGTAAATTTTCTAGACCACCTCTAACGCTTTTCTACTTAACAACCAGATTCTGTGCCTCCATGAATTTCTCACTTACTCACATGAGGAGCCTTAATTTGTCTGCAAATATCCCCCAATGGTTCACTTTAACATGGGATGGTATGATGAGTAAATTCTATGCACAATTCTTTACCCTCGAAGCCAGCAATTTTAAGAAGGAGAAAAGAAGCCCTCACTATTTGCATGCCTATTGGTACTCCAATTTTTACCCTCTCTCGTAATGCATCTTAATGCAAGTTTTTTCTATAAAGGAAGCATGAAGAAGGAATCCTTGACCTCAGTAAACTAGACATTGATGCAAACACACTCTCACAACATGACAAAAGAAATAGAAAAAATGCAAAAACCTTATCACATTTTGCAAGGCTGACCACCAAGTACTTTACCCTTATAACACTCTATAGTCTATTCGCATCAATTCTGTCAAATTTTCCTAGGCTTCTTCGATGGGGAAGCGTTGCTCAAGATCGTGGAGGATGGCTTGGTGGAGATGGCGGAGTCCTCATGGTGGTGATGGTGTTGTTGGTGGCCATGGTGGTATGGTGATGGTAGTGTGGCAGCAACTAGACTGTGGTTATTATGGTGGTGATAAAGAAAGGGACGTACTGGTCGTGGTGGTTGCTTTAGAGCAGTGGAGGTGGTGGTGTTGTCAACAAATCGAATATAGCAGCATCATGCTACTAATTATTTTTCACGTAATAAATTTTTCAATAAATTTTGATTAGCTATTGCACTTAAAATTAAATGACAAGTATTAAGTAAGTCCACGCTGACTTAAAGTTTTGATCTATTTATAGCAGGAATTAACTTTTTAAGTGTTACATGGTTAACCTTTGTCAAGACGCACTTGAAAAATAATGACAAAATTTAAATTTTAAGTGTTGAATTGCATTATCAAACACACTTATATTAATGACACTTGCCTTCAACCATTCATTACCATGTACTGAGCTTTGTACTTAATAAAGTAACATTCTGAAGAAACCAAAAAAAAAATAAATTGTGGACACCTCAATTTTGTAGTTATTAATTTAAATAAGTAGTGGGCTCTATTATTAATTAGAGTTTGTTATTAAGCTTACGCCTAATAATATGACTTGATTAATTAATTTGGTCCACTCGAGTCCAATTGTCAAGTGTCTAAGTAATTGTTCTAGTCCAGTTCAATTGTGTTAAGACCAATCCAAATTGTCTAGATTTTATTTTTAATATTTTTTATTTTTAGCTTATTTAGATAATTTAGGAAAATATTGTATGAATTATCCCTAATGCAAAGATTAAATCCTTAATTTATATGGTTGAGAAATGATAAATTTTGAATATGGTACATCCCACAGCAAAATCAAAGATAATTACCAAAATTAGAGTCAGATGATGCCTCAAAATTTGCAAAAATTATTTTTAAATTATGGGATGAAGCGATCGGTTTTCGACTACCTGGCATGTTAGTTGACTTTTATCAATTTGTGATTTTTATTACTTATTCTGACTTATCTCTAGCTAGCATATTGACATTAGTCAATGTTATCAGTTCTGCGTCCCAGAGCTCTATAAATAGGGCTTTTAGCCTTCATATTTTGAGGTCCATAAGCTTATTCTCTTTAGAACTGGTCTACCATTTCTTCACGAAGTGATACACTATCTCTCTCAATAATTTTAGCCATTCATTTTTGCTCAAAATGTCTTTTTAGTCTTTGCATCGATGATCATTTAGAGAGTGCTCTCGAGTCTGCCTAACAAGCAACTTCATGAGATAATTTTTATTAGCTTTCTAGTTTAATCACATAGGATTGTCTCCCATTCTTGTAGTCATAGTCTATTATAAATCCAACGTGTCCTTTTCATTTCTATATCTAAGTCTAGGACCGAAATGTAGATTACTTTTCATAGGACCAGAGTTGAACTATAGTCAGTTTTGGGTTCCAATTAGTCCATCCGGATACGTAAGCAGTCCGACCCTTGATGTCGAGTACAAGCCAAAAATATAAAATAAGCTTAGGGTTAGTTCTATTGCATTTGAAATGTTGCATGTTTAAGGCCGAATATTTACAAAAATGAAATAGAGACCGAAAAGGTGTGACAGGTGCTAACACCTTATCACAGCATAACTTAGTTTTTGAACCCATCTTCCGATTTTCTGTTGACCAGTCGTCCTTTGAAAATTATAGAGTTAGGATTTTTCTTATTTTTCCTTCCCTTTGTTAAATTAAATAAGATGGCGACCCCATAAAATTGTTCTAGGAACTTTTCCGAGGCGGTTTGCTGCAGTGATGACTCCACTGGGGAGCAATTACTTAGAGGACTAGACTTAAAAAATTCTCTAATGATTTTTGGTCTTGTTTTATATATATATATATATATATATATATATATATATATATATATATTATTGTATTGTGTGGCATGTACAGTATGATATAAATGTGGTACTTGAGCTTTTATTTCCATTCCTCACACACGTGCACGCTTTACCCTAACCCATCCACTTGATGGCAAGGGTTGGAGCCCTTGGACCTCCTAATTTCAAGGTGGTCTTTTGACTGTACCCTCAATTCCATGGCCTCGTACGAAAGAGAACTTTTGGTTTGCTTGGTTTATTAAATGTCTTGTATACGTACTGGTGATCGCCAGTCATTAACTACCTGAGTCATGAGCGGGAGGTATATAGTACAGCCAAGCCCATGAGTGACCTTTACACCAGCGTTAAGATAGAAACCACACATCCAGACTGTTTGGTGTTCCGCCCTTTAAGGGAATTCCTCTATTAGCCTATGGTATGTTGGCAGGGAAACCAACCAATATTTTGTAAGCTAACTGGTAATTCACAAAAGAGGATAGACTCTAAGTAACCGTTCGGTTTACCGCTCTCCTAATGAGACGGTTAGTCTCTAGGTGCATTGTTTGAAAAAAATTCAAAACTGGCTGGTTTATTCTTTAATCCAACTCCTTGACCAATCGAAAGTGTATCCACCAAAATGACCGGACAGTTAGTCAGAACCCGTTCATCGCAGAAAACTTCCTGGAATTAAAGCCTAACTTCACTGACCAATCGGCTGGTTTTTGACCCTGATAACCGGACAGTTAGTCAGTCCCATCCCCAGACTTTTGAATATTCAAAAGACACCCCCATAACTGGGGGTATGAGCCAACCAGCTTGATTTATGTGGTATGTGGGATTAAATTATTGAAGAATTTCCTTATACAGTTAAGGCTAAAGCATGGTAAGAATCGGGACTTATCCAGAAAGCTCTCACAAACCCTAATGGCCGAGGAATTCCCACATATGTAACACCCCAAAATTTTTGTCTTATCAGAAAACTTTATTTTATTTTACGGTCTTATAAAAGAGTGTGGTTGAAATGGGGAAAATAACTAGGTGTGGGGGGTTTGTAGTAAATATTCCTATTAAGGTTAACATAGTTAAAGGACTTATAGAGGGCTGTCGTCCAATATTTTCTTAGCCTTCTTGTACGTGAAAACTAAAGAGAGAAAGGGAGAGAAAAAGGAAGTATCTAGGGCAAATTTTTGAGGTATAATCCCTAAAATTTTCTCTATAATTTCAGCCCTCTAATTGTGTGTATAGTGTATGTTATACTGTGTTATGTTTGCGGGGTGTTAATGGATAAAAAAAGGGGCTGTTGTAGGGGGCAGCTGTGGTGCCAATGTTGTGTGTGTTGGTGTATGTGTGCGTGAAGAAGAAGAGGGAAAAAGGAGGGGGCCTCCCATGGTGGGCAGCCGCGGTGCCATCTGTGTTGATGAGTGTGAAGAAGTGAGAGAGAGAGTGAGAGGGAAAGGAAAAGGGGGGGCTGCCATGGTGGGCAGCCATGGTGGTGGTGTTGTGTGGGTGTTTGTGTGGCGTTTAGGTGGGTAAATTGGTAAAAAAAGGAGGGGGAAGGGGGCTGTCGTGGTGGTGTTGCTGTGTGCGTGTTTAGGTGGGTGTGGAGGTGGAAAAAGGGAGGAGAAAGGGGCTGGCATGGTGGGCAGCTATGGTGGTGATGTCATGTGGATTTGTTTGGTGTATACGAGGGAGAGAGAAGGAGGCTTTCATGGGCAGTCGTGGGCAGCGGTGGCAGTGAGCATCGTGAGGTGGTGGCATTATGTGATGGGGAAGAAGAAGAGAGAGAGAGAGAGGCAAATTAGGGTTAGGGTTTCTTAGGGAAGTAGAGGTGAACAGTGGCGAAAAGCAACGCTAAAGGTGAGATTTTAACTAGCAGACCCTGCTAGGACTTTTAAGAGCTGTTTAGAGACTGATTTGCGCAAAGTGCAAAACCAAACCCCCTTTCTTTCTACGAAATCTACATCGTGGAATTTTCATTTTTTGGCATGAATTGGTTTAAATTCAAAAAAAGGTCTTTGAATTATTTGACATGCAAACAAAATTATTTTTAGCCAAAATTTTTACAGTAAACTGATTTTAATGATACACTTTGAATGTTGGAAAAATTGCGGCATTCGAGAGCCGATTGTTATACTTTTAAAATATGGCCCGTAGCACTCAATTTGAGGATTAGGATTTTGAGCAAACAAATCTCCTGAGAGACCTTTTAGTCTGGAAAAACTCACCTAGTCTTGTAAAAAGATGTTTGGGTTATTTTTGGTTGTATAATTTTATGGTACGTTAGGTGTTGGGGGTATTTTGGTAATTTTACATAGGTGTTGAGGGGTATTTTGGTAATTTTACTCTCTTTGGGAAGAATTTAGTAGTTAGGCATGATTGAGCGTCAATATTTCACATCCTTGTGGTTTATCATTAGGTTTCGATAGACGAGGTTAGGATCCTAATTCGAGCAAGTAGAACCGGTTATCGAGTCAAGTAAGTACTCCTATCATGTTTTTCCGTATACCTCACTTCCATTATATGTATACATGAGTTTTACCAAAAGAAAGCTTTAGAGTCTTTTGATATGCTATTGCTTTCGTGATAACTTGTTTGGAGAGAAAGTGAATTCAAAGAGCCATGGGATATTTTATTGGTAGTTGTTTTAAATTTGATTTCCGTTGAATGAGAATTTTGGTTTGGTTGTTGTGCCCCATATCCATCGGAGAAAAGTTGGATTTTGGGCCCT
The DNA here is from genome assembly GCA_033070095.1 of Escallonia herrerae. Taxonomy (NCBI): domain Eukaryota; kingdom Viridiplantae; phylum Streptophyta; class Magnoliopsida; order Escalloniales; family Escalloniaceae; genus Escallonia; species Escallonia herrerae. The sequence goes on along the minus strand of JAVXUP010003042.1, from coordinate 77,030 downwards.
GGTCAACTGGGCTTGTACGTTAATGTAATGCGCATTACTCTTGAAAGTGGTCGCCCCTGCTTCAAGGAGATATTTATTTCGGGTGTGGTAAAGATTTCAGGCCCTAGTCAGGGGCTTGTACGCTGACCATAGCATATCGAAGTAATGGTTAAGACTGTGATAACTATCTGATGAGCCTTATTGATTCCATGCTTTACTTTTGAGAATTGGTTTCTGATCTTGAAAAGAAAATTCATGGCATATTTTATAAAACCCAAAATCTATTTTAAGGACATGGTATGTGTGCTTATTGGGCACCAAGCTCACTCTTTGTATTTTTCAGGCGATTACCAAGATGGACCTGACAGTGAGAGTCGCAAGGATGTGGTTATGGGAGATGACTGTTAGAAGTGTTGTACTACTATTAGAATACTTAATAAATTTTTTGGTAACAATCTAGTACTAGTTTTGTAATTTGATAATTGCTTGGAGCTTAGATTTTCACTGGATTTAAAACAATCTGTGTTAGTTGTTTAATAAAGGATACCATTGGAGACCTATTTCAGAAGTTATAAGTACGATTTCTAGCAATCTTATATGGGAGACAGTTTTAAATGCTTGGTTATAGACTCTTGTGTACAGGTTGTAGTAAGGCCTAGTAGAGTCCTGGGTGGTTGTTCGAATGGGTCTGCGGCGGGTCACAGACTTAGCTCATGGGTTCAGCCATGAGTTTGGGTCGTGACATCATAGAAAAAATTTCAGACCGATTTTGCGACTTTGACTGATCAGCAGTCTCGGACAGCCAAAGAGATTGACGAATTCAAGAGGAGAGGAAGGAAAAAGCAAGAGGAAGAAGTCAGGATAGAGAAAAAGATGAAAAGAAGAAAGGTTCAAAGTTTGACTGGTAGTTAGATTCAAATTGCTTAGAATTCAATACTAAGTGAACAAAATTAGTCGTATCCCCGCCGCACCCGTATCCTAAAATTTTCGAAAAAGCGGTATCCACGTATCCGCACCCGTGTCCGTGCTTTTTAGGTCACACAGGCATCTCAGACTCCACGTACCTTCCATCATTAGTCTCTAGTCACTAGCAACCTAACAAACTACCATCGCATTATCACAGATGACCCACAATATCAGAAACCCACCACCACCACCTCTTCAAACCCATGTCACCATTATAGATTTCCACCGCCACATTAATCATGCTTTGTCCCCATCAAAGAATCCCGCCACCGCAACATCCCCACCCACCTCCACTTCCTACCTATGCCTCCACCTTCTATCTCCATTTACCTTCACCCCCATCCAATGGCAAGAAAGTGAGGTATTTAGCCACTAGGCACAAAGCTAGAACTGCCACCCAACCAAGGGCATACTGCTTATCACGATTAGACAGTTTAGCAAAAAAAGTACTCTATTAAGGTGGGAAACATAATAGATTCACCTAGGAAAAAAGACCTAGCACGCTTATCCCTAACCTTTAGCAAGCCCATGAGGGCCTTAACATAACCATCTTGGATAACCATAATAGTACGGGGCAGATTACTCAGAATATCACCAGAGCAGAGAATTCTTCGTGAGTTGGGCAAAGTGCATCCAGGCCGAAATAGAAGAAATTATCATCAGAATCCCAGAACTTGCATGTCACCCGGAGAATGATCTTATGAAAACTATGTTCTTTAGGCTCATCACGGACTTGAAACGATGATCAAGGTGGATTAGTTTGATCTTAATGAAGGAATCAGCGAAGGCGTGGAGTTGGAGCTCGAAAATTGTAAGATTGACTTCAGAAGCCATTAGGAGTTTTTATTAGAGAATGAAAGTCAAATCCCCTTCTAAAGGGACGAGTCCTGAATTTTGATGAGAGAGCCCAAAGTTGTAGAGAGAGATAGGATTCAAAAATTTTAAAATTAGAAAATTTTATCAGAAGAGAACCAGACGGTTTTTGACAAACCAATCGATTTTCCTATCTAATATGAGTATTTTGGATCTATCTCTTTAATTAACAGCCAGGTTTTACCAAAATAAAAGTTAAATTTTTATTTGATCAACTGTCTGGTTTTATCGTGAAATTTCATTTGGTTTCTGATCAACTGGCCAGTTTTACTAGAAAGATTGATTTTGCTACTAACTAACTGGCCAGTTAGTCAGTGTTTGTGAAATTTGGCAATTTTCCTATTCTTAGGCTAAACCCTGTACCTATTCATACAACACAATCTCTAACACAAATTCAACCATGTTTTAGCCCAACCTTCGTGCTTTCTATATAAATGTGTGAGCATACATTCAAGATAAGTATAAACATAAAATCAGCAAATAAAGTTTTCAACTTAAAATACAAAAATATAAGATTGTGCATTATAACAAATGTTTCAGACCAGTCCCTAAGGGACTCTAGGGACTATTCTAGGACCTAGTATATGATAAGCCTCATCACAGCTTCCTCCAAGTCTCTCTCGAGCTAGGCTCATCCTCGTTGTCAATCTCTAAAGCTTCCTCATCTTCCTCCTCACATTCCTCTATTTCCTTAGTTTCCTCAACCTCTTCTTCTTCCTCATCACCCTCTTCTTCATATTCTTCCTCCTCGGCCTCAGATTTGGGGATGACTCCACCTATACGGTCTCATCAGATTGAGGTGTCTTAGCTTTGGTTGAGGGGCTGGGGCTTTTCTCATGCTTGTAATAGTGACCTCCTTGCACTTAGACGGTGCCGATTTCGGACTCTTAGTAGTGTGCCTTTCCCAAGACAAGGAGCACACGAATCTAGGACTCTAAGGCCCAAACATGTGAGCAAACATCACATATGAAAGAGATGTCTAAAAATATGCATGAGAATAATTAGAAATAACTCCAAGGGCACAGACATGCCTTCAAAAATATCGCAGTAGCCCATAAAGCTCAAAGACTGCCTCTAGGACACCGAACCTATATAATGGTAAAGATAAGCCAATACAGGAGTACCCCAGTCGTACTTCCCGATCTTTTTGACCACCTCAAGAGCCTATAGGCACCATAGCTGCACGGAGTCATCTCTCTAGCTAAAGAGGGTCGCCCCCAGAACATAGAGCAAGAACCCCCGGACAAACTTGTCAATCACCAGGCCCTCTACCCCTTCTAAATTTATACTCTCATAATGTGAACGAATGGTACCCAACATAATGGATCTCCCCTTCTTGAAGGACAGTTCAAAGCCAAAAAAATCAGACCATAAGGTTATGATCCTCGCCGAGATCATAGGCCCAAGGAATGGGCCTCACCTGTGCTGGTAATATTCACAAAGTCGTATTGGTAAGCATCGGTTCCCCCAAGCGGCATATGAAAACCGTTGGTGGAATCCTACCAACGCTCAACCAAGCACAAAAGATGCTTTTTACTACGCATCATAGCATGCAAGCCATCAAGAAAGAAAACGAAACTAGTGTCTGCTACCCGATTTTACACAAATCGAGGTTCCTTAGCCCACCATTCTCTAACTATATTAGGTATATCCTTCACCGCAAGTTCGTAGGAGGAGCTGCAAAATCAAGAAAAAGAGAAAACAAACTCAGGGAACCATTCGTTTCGTGCGTGAAGTGCATGAAAATAACATGTGTCTTTGCATGGGTATGATGTGTGTGCATATGTGAAAAAGGTGAAACAATGTGTGTAACTAGAGAGAATTCGTAGAAGACATACCTCCTCCGCGAAATAATGTTTGCTTAAGTGTACTCCATAATCTGGAATCAACAAGGAGCGGTTATCCAATCGATGCGGCGGCCGAAAACGAGAAATCCAAGCGATTGCAGACCTCATCCATTGCCCCTTCTAATGCATATAAACACCACGATCTTCCAAAATTGAGAAAAAAAATAGAGGAAGATGTGTGATTAGGTTAGGATTACATGATTAGGAGTCCTTAGAAGAGAGGAATTTGAGAGAGGATGTGTTTGGATTGGGTTTGAAGTATTAAAAAACCCTAAAAATCGCGCAAGTTGATCAAACTGACTGACCAACCATCCGATTTTTTGACATTTCAATTTTCAAAAATTCCAAAAGGTGGCACACTAACCGTCCGATTTTCAACTCAAAAACTTCAAATTTTCAAAATTTTTATTTTTTTTCTATCTAACTAACCAGCCAATCTTCGACGCTAAAAAAATAATAATAATAACAAAAATAGAGAAGAAGAAATCACTTTTGCATTCTTATGTGAAATGCACTTCTTTTATTTACTTGTGTGCTTGTGTGCTTTGCGTGGTCGCGTAGCCTTTCATTTTTGTAAAATGTGCGTGCATTTCACGTGATATTTAACTTATTCAGCCTGAGGTGTTTTGTTCAAACATTTGCATGCTTGCATGTGCGTGTTCACTACACTATCGTCAGATCAATTTGCAATCCGATGATAGTTGTTAAATATCACTTGTAGTCATTCTGTGTTTTCCCTACAAAAATGTGTTGTTTTTCGGCGATGTTTGTCCTCACGCCAGCTCCTACACCTAGGGCCTCTGTAGACACCCTATTTTTATAGTTATTAATTAAGTATTGGGCTATATTATTAACTAGAGTTTGTTATCAAGCTTAGGCCTAGTAATATGACTTAACTAATTGATTTGGTCCAGTTCAAGCCAATTGTATCACGTCCAGTCCAAAGTGTCTAGATTTTATTTTAGTAATTTTTATTTATTTTTGACTTGCTTAGATAATTTAAGGAAATATGCTGTGAATTATTCCTGATGGTAAAGATTAAATCCTTAGTTTATATGATTGAGAGATGATAAATCCCGAATCTGGTACATCTCATTTGTAAAATCAGAGATAATTATCAAAATTAGAGTCAGATAATGACTCGAAATTTTGGAAAAAAAATCTTTTTCCAATTATAGGATGAACTGGTCGGTTTTTTACTAACTGGCTGTGAAACAAATAAAACAGTCCTAGTGGAGAATTTAAACAAAGTGTAATCAAGAATCCCAATCAAACCAAGTAATACTTCAATGAAGATTCTAACCATACAATCTTAAGCAATTATAGAGTAATAAGTAAAAAGATTGAGTTAGAGATACTTGACAAGGATATTTAAATTGTTCGGCCTAAACTACTCTCAAGCCTACATCCACCTCTTCAAGGAAGTCCCCTTGCAAGAGCACTAGAATCCACTGGTAACAATCTTTTTCTGGGTCAAGATCAAAACCCATACAACACTTAGTGATATCCCTACACCAAGCACAAGCCTTTAATCCACAAAGCTCATCAAAGACTTGACAAACCCAAGCCTCGATCATAATCCTTTTACAAAGATTAATTGTGTACAAAGAACCCCTCTTGAAAGGAAATGAGTACAAATGAAGCTCTAGTACAATAGAAAGACGAGAGAATTGATGACTTAAGGAATGCTCGCTCTCAATCAAAAAATTGCTCATAAAGATGCTCTCTTTAGTGATGGAAAATCATGAAGATGAAGAGAGAAAAGTTTAGTTTATGAACCTTGATGTTTCTTTAATGAACGAAAGCTTAGAATATGGTTTCCATAGTATATGATGAAACCCCTAATCAATTTTATAGGGTCGATATCAAATATAACCGTTATGAGAAGATTTGACATGATTTTGGGCAAAACTAGCCGTTATTCTCACAAACGGTTAATAAAGTTAACTGCATTAGGACTGTAGTCAACTACATTCCCTTACTACCCATTTCTCGACTGTCTTGCGAAACCCCCTTTCTTATTTTGGGCATAACTTTCTCTAGAGAAATCAGATTACGGAGCTATTTTTTGCGTTAGAAAGCTAATGAAAAGTTTTAGGATAATCATAAATCCAAGTATCAAACCAAGACAAGTTACATAATAATAAAGATCAACCAGAACTAATAGTAACTTAGTCTTTGCACTCTTTGTTGCTCTTTGACGTTGGACTTGATGAAGCTTCTATAACATCTCTACTATACCTTTAAGTTTATTTGAAATTAATCCATATATCCAACTTCTTAAATGTGTCTTCATGAGTGTGTATGTATATACCTCCTAAGAATCCACTCAAAGCATACACTAGAACATAATCAATGTGTAGTTATCATCAAAACAAGATGTAAGCCTAGGTCATCCAACCCTAGGGCTAACAATCTCTTCTTTTTTTATGATGACAAACACATATTCTATATAAGATAGGATATATCATATGATAGTCAATTAAGCAAAAAAATCTCACTTCAAACATTCAATCATTTTCTTGCATACACAAGATATGTCAATTTATCTCATATAGTAATTAAGCTCATAGCTAGCTTCCCCTTGCTAAAAAAAGATATGAGTTTCCTCTAACGTTCTCCCAAAAACACAAACTCAAATGGCCTTAATTGCATATAAATCATGAACTCATACCAATGACATCAGGAGTTCATTCATGAATCATGATTCAAATAAAGATATGCAATAAAGCTCAATAATCTCGTTTACTTCATGCATTTTTTCAGGGTAGCAAGATAGTATGCGATTCAAGCATATAAGCTTCCCTATCAAGTTAATTAACATATGCATATTTCATGTTAATGTATGCTCCCCCTCAGTCAATGCCAATAATATCCAACAAATACAACTAAATGTCTAACCAAGTCATGCTTTCTTTTTGGCATTACTGTGTCTAGGAAGGGTAATGTTAAACATTAAGACGACATAATTTGAATATGAAATTTTCACAAAGCAAATAATGGTCATCAACAATCAATATTTTTAATAAAAGTGCTAGAGGACCATTCATCGCCATCTAAATCCTACAAGTATTCAAGATTATAAGTAAACAATCAATTATTGATGGCAAAGTTCACATCAATTCTCAACAAGCAAGCTATTTATATCATGAGGAATAAGTATGAAAATTTAAGCATGCTTCACGATGTAAAAATTTAGCACATACCACAATATTTAATAGAGCATTAGGTTTTACCGTCTTGATGAACTACCAAGGATTCGATCTGATAAGTTATCATTCTTGGAATCCATTTTTTTTTGACAAGCTTCATCTCTACTTAAGTCATTATCACTACAAATGATGGCTTCGATTGATGTCTTCATGGAGTGCTTCTTTCTTGACCATTTCTTTTTCTTATTCTCCCATAAGATAATCTCTACACTTGAATCATTCTTTCTCTTGTGGGAGTTTCCAACTTTCTTAATTTTGAGAAACTCATTGAATTCCTTTGCAAGTATGTCCATCTCCTTGTTATTCAAGTCTTCTTCCACTTCACTTGAAGATTATTATTATTATTTTTTGGTAAAGATTGTTATTTCATTAAAAGCACAAACCGGTAATTACAAACTAATTAGGACTTAGTCCCTAATCTAACGAAGCTTTGAAAAGCTTCAACATGTTTCAACAATATCTAGAATTTTAAAGCAACAATATACTATCTTGAACACGCTACATATGGGAGCATACGCCATTACACCATCAGCATCGTATAATTTGCATAGGGGTTCAGATGACAATGCCATTGGAACAAGCTCTAAAAACTGGATATCCTCCACAATCTACTCGCTTCGAAAAGATAATCAGTAAAGTCCATTCTATTTCCATATCCATATCTCATTGCCAAACACAAATATTCTGATTCTGTCGTAGCTTCTCAATGCAACCTAGCAAATCTTGGTAATCTTTGGCTAACCCAAGGCCCAAGTTAAACTAACACCTTGTGAAGCCCCCCAAACTCCATTGTTGTGGCCTTACCAACTACTTACGCTACAAAAAAAAGGGTTTAGGCGACACTTAATAACTGACATTTTGAGAAATGTCGTAAAGTAACTCTAATTTACGACACTTCTATAATACGGTCGCAAATTTTCTGACACAAATTTCTATGTGTCGAATCTTTACCGATACTTTTTTACGTGTCGCATATTCATCGTCACTTTTGACTATTGCGACACTAATGATGCGACATTTGTTAACTGTCACAAAAAGAGGACACTTATAAAAAAGCATTGGCAGATTTATCCGGTAGACAACTACATTTATTAATTTGCTCTATTTATGCTTGTGTAAATAAAACGTCAGTATTCTAGAATTTTCAAAAGGGTGGAAAAAGTAAGGATCGCGTACATACTTTTTTCCAATTCCTTCCTTTTCTAGCTCTCCCCAGAGGACACGCAAATGCAGTTGACCCTCCACCACCCCCCTCTCCGCCCTCGTCGCCCAAAGAGTTGCCGCTTGAGGTTGGTCCAACGATGTCTGCTCTCTAAGTCTCGGTCACAGGTATGTCTCTCAAAATGATACTTAATCTCTCTCTCTCTCTCTCTCTCTCTCGCTAACCCTAAATTTCCCTATTCTAAGTGGAGTGGCAAATAGAATTCGATTCTCGAAAATTTGGCATTTTTTGATTACGGATAACTTTTAAAAGGTTCCTTTTGTACTAATTTTGGGCAATTTGTGGCTAACAGTTGGAGTAGATTAGTTTATAGCTGAGAGTTCACTCGTTTAATTAAGAGAAAGAATTGTATGAGAAAGAGACAAATATGTCACCAATATTAGTATTGGTTGGTTTCTTTTGCGAGTTAATTGAGTTCTTCTATGTGTGATTATGGACAGTGACGAACCAGTATTTCAACAGCACTATTTGGATCATCCCAAGTTCTTCGATTGAGAACTGAGCTCGTCTAGTACGATTTCTTTACTGTTGTATTGTTTTTATATATGATGATGGCTCTAGTATATTCTTTTGGGTTTATAGCAATTTGAATCTTTTACATGTTTAGGTAATTATCTAAACATGAATTAAAAATAATAATTTTCTACAATTTGAACCCTTAGGCTTTATCCTTGTTTGCTCCCCAAATTACAGTGAATTAATGTTGAAGGTTAGCTACAGCGATAGAACTTCAATACGGTATTGATGGTGCTGTGTACTGCTCATATTCAAGTTGAGTAATCTTGTCACAATTTTGGTCACATCACTTGTATTAACTATAAGAGGTAACTATGAATTATTTACAGAATACTATGTTCTACGAAGCTCTAGACCAAGGGACGAACCAGAACCTTTATAAGTACCTCTTTGTACCTTGTCAAATGTTGTCACTCAACCGCACACACCTTTTACTGAAGCAAGAGTTTACTATGCAGGTCACGTCTATGAACACGCCATTCTGGCTGTGATACCTTAACTCAGCGGACAAACAAACCAAGGTTCGAAAAGGTCTACAGCCTACTGAACCTCATATATTCGTCAAACAACTTCATTTGCCTGCTTGAATGGTCACGAAACAACAAATAACTATAATTGGCAGAAGAGGACGGGCATTGTTACGATAGTAAGATTCTTTGAGTGTGACTTGGGGACACAACATAGTTTTTATTCTTGTTGTAGACTGAGTGACTGACCAAATTTATTTTGAATATTTGGTGATTTAGCCATACGAATAATCATACTCCACTATATATATCTCACGCCAAAATTCTCTAATGATCTAAAGGAGCTTTATAACTTTCTTCTATGCACTAATACAAACTGGACCATCCTTGTGACATATAGTAATTCATTTTCATCTGCGAAATATCAGTTTGATTGCATGACATGGATGTAATGAACAATAAAATTATTTGTTGTTATTGCTACAGGAAGACTGGGCCTCGTTACATCCACATCTTATGTTAATTAGCAGGGTGTAGTTAATGAAGAAGTAACTATAAACTTGGGTACCAAATGCTGCAAACAGTATACAGCTGCTTCCATTTAGGTCCTAAATGATGGAAGCAACTCCTTATTTTCTATCAATATGTTAGAATGCAGGCTCTCAATGGATTGTAGGAATTTTTCAGCTCCTAAATTCAAGGTGTGGAAGATCAGTCCCGGAGGAAGTATGCTCCACTTGCAAAGCATTTCAGTTGGTCACCCTTTGCGACATAACAAACACCATCTTTGTTCAAAATAGAGTCTTCTGAGTGCCTTATCTACAAAGCAAAGATTTAAGTTGGAACCTTGTTCATGTTTTATGCTAATCAATTTGGCATATAGTATGGTGTAAACAAGAAGTTTAATTTGTTTGTTTACAAACAAATGTTTCTTCTTCTCTATATTACACTGTTCGGTGCTATTTGGTAGATTTTTCAGTAGAAGAATATCTACCCCTTTTAGGGCTAGTACTCAGAAGCTTTAGGGCATTGTCGTGCTTTAGCTAAAATGGAGTTGTGGTAGGCAATTCAAATCTTGCAACAGTTAATGGCGAGTGTTCATTTGTTATCCATCTCTTTTTATGGCGTCACTGTTAGTTTTTCACCTTTCTGTACGAGCCCTTTTTATCACTTATGGATGGTTGTAGCTTGTGTTTGTGATTGTGTGTGTTTGTGTATGTATTTTGGTATTCTGGACAGTTTTATGAGCAACTGAAAAGAGTAGTTCAGCTTAATATTTTTCAATCAAAAACTTTTGGTCATCCCAAGTTCTTTGACAAATCTGACTGTCGAATTATCATAAGGAAGGCTTGTTATCGAGTAAATATATGTCAAGAAATGGATACGGACAGCAAAAGAAGACTAACAACTCACATGCTAAACTGTTCTGGTACGATTATTATTATTACTTTTTTTGAATTAATTGTATCTCTGTGATGGTTGCAGCTGTTTTCGTTTCAGAATATAAAAATTTGTTAGGTTTATATTTGTTTAAAGTGATTTTCTATCAACCTTTTGACCCTGTTATAGGACATGTTTCTACAACACTTGGTTATTTAGGAGGAGTTCTCATACTTTCAGCTAATGGCATGATCTTTGCATGATAGTAAAAATTAACATCTTCGACAAGTTGCTAAAAGTTGTTCACTTGATCACTTGAAAGAATGAAACCATGTGATAACTTCACCTTTTTAATCTCATATACGACTACCTAGGAAGGATGCGGATGACTGTTTTTCTAAAATAGTTAGTGCTTCTAGGAAATTAGTTTTTGGGTTTGAATTTGCATATGTTACATCAGTTAACTTTGTATGTTACCTTTTTTTGGGACCCTTATTTATTTTTTTTTTCCCATTTTTGCAGGTTTATTTTACCAGTCGGAGGACTATCAATGTTCGTGTAGGACTTAAAAGAGAGATGTTCTATGTTAACATTTTGAATGAGATAAACGGTTTAGGTTCAACTATGATTCTAATGTTAGCCTACGGATATGAATGTTGGACATTTGTTATGGTTGAATGAAAATGTTTTGTGATTAGTTGATAATTAGTCTATTTGCTTGTTAAATTGACTTGGCTGTTATTTTATTTGAGCTAGGGAAATACCACAAAAAACACACTTTTGCTACATATTACAGATGTCGCCATTAAAAGTGTTCAAGATGATTTTTTTCCCCACAGAATGAGAGAATGGTTTTCAATATTTTATTACAATACATGGCTAAATTTTAGTGGCATTTGTTTGAAAGTGCCTTAAATAGAAATGACACTTGCAAGATGATGTCACAAAATTTTCTTGGCACTTTTCTAGAAGTGTCGCAAGTTTAGCGGCATTGTTCATACAAGTGTCGCAATTTAGGTTGACTCGTGAACCTCACAAGCGGTACTTACAAGTGTTGCAAATATGTGTCGCAAGTGAATGTTGGAATTATCGGAAGTGTCGGGAAATTCCCGACGGACGATTTTGCGACATTTATAAAAAGTGTTGTTGACGTGTCGAAAAACCTCTTTGTGACACTTTTATCATCGTTAGCGACACTTTTTAAGTTTCGCCTAAACCCCCCTTTTTTTTGTAGTGTTATCTCCTAAAATTAAGGTAGAATAAAAGGTGTACACCACCAAGTTTGATCCAAACTCTAGCATCTGTAGCAAGCAATGAATCTCATCAACAATACTCTTTATTTAAAGATAAGAGATTAACAACTCATTTACAGTTACTGAGAATTGAACCACAATCTTGGCCCAAAAAAGACCTCCCATCTGAATTGCAATAATACTTCAAGCATAGAAACCCAATCGCGAATTACAAGTCTGACATGAAGAGCATCTCCCACAAATAGCGACCTCGCTAATTCAAGAAAAGGCTTCTTAGCAATAAAAAGAAGATTACCGCCGGGTCAAAGGAGGGGAAATGAAGAAGCAACAATCTCCAATTTGATCAACTACAACATCATCAAAATAGTGAAATTTGATTTAACGAGCTTTGATGCATGAATTACGCGTCGCAAGAAAGATATAAAAATCAAATACCGGTAGAGTAAACCTTTCCCACCCATCCAAAAACCTTAATCTCAATCCCTAAAAACCTTTAGACCATAAACACCTAAGAATCATAAATTCGCCGAGATCCCAACGGAAAAGTAGAGATCAATTTGGAGCCTATCGTGATAAACTGAGACTTCTCTCCGTGAAAATCACCAATCATCTGATATGAGAGGAGCCAAAGTTCATTCGAGGACACCAGATCTACTACAAATTGCAGCGAAGAAGGCTCAAGGATGACACCTCCTTGGTAGGCCTCAAAACCCCACCAGACATTGTAGATCTGACATTAAGCACTTGAAATATGGAAATCTACAGGACTAGGAGGCTTAATTGAGGCGGAGGAGAGACTTCACTTGAAGATTGATCCATCATCAATGAACCTTTAAGAGCAGTGCACTTCTTCTTCTTCTTTGGACATTTTTGCCCAGATGATTTGAGTTACATTTCATAGGTCATCAAGGAGCAAATTAATTTATCCAACTGGAAGGTATTAAGATTCTTCAATTCTTGAAGTGAGGTGATTTTTGCATCCCATTCTCTATGTAATGACCTAATTACTTTTCTCACAAGATCACCGTTAAAGAAATTTTTTCCTAATTGTTTTAAACTATTAACAATTTTCATGACACAAAAAATCATTTCCGTAATGAATTCATCAAAAAACATTTGAAATAATTCATATTCTCTATGCCATAAATTCATCTTTGAATTTCTTAGAAGAGAGGTCCTTCATGAGTGACTTGAAGTGTATCTCACATACTCTTAGCCGAATCATATATAATAACTCGATTGAGTTCATTTGTGTTTAGAACACAAACAAAACAATTCTTAACTCTAGAATTCATGCAAAGCCTATTTTTATCATAGTCATTAAATTCAGCTTTTTCCTTTAGCACAGGCTTATTCCTAATCAAGTTAGTGGGCACAAAAGGGTCATCTTCAATGATTCCCCACTTTTCAAAGTCTAAAAACTCTAAAAATACTCTCGTCTTAATTTTTCATGTACTATATGAAGACCCATCGAGGTCTAGTAATAGAACTTCTCTCAAGACTAGGAAACCACATGATCTTTTAACTCTCTAGGTGTAAGCCAAAAAATCAAGAGTCGAGGTTCTAATATCACTTGAAACCAATAAAACAACCCTAGAGGGGAGTGAATAAGATTTTTAAAAATTAATGGGAAATTTAAACTAAGTGCAATCAAGAATTTCAATCAAACCAAGTAATACTTTTATGAAGATGCTAACTACACAATCCCAAGCAATTAGTGAGTAATAAGTAAATGGATTGAGTTAGAGATACTTGACATGAAAATTTAAATGGTTCAGCTTGAACTACCATTAACTCTACATCTACCTCTTCAAGAAAGTCCTTTGCAAGAGCACTAGAATCCACCAACTACAATCTTCTTCTGGGTCAAGATCAAAACCCTTACAACACTTGATGACATCCCCACACCAAGTACAAGCCTTGAATCCACAAAGCTCATCCAAGACTTGACAAAGCCTTGATCACAATCCTTTTACAAAGATCAATTGTGTGCAAAGAAACCCTCTTGAAAGGAAATGAGTACAAATGAAGTTCTAGTACAATAGAAAGATGAGAGAAGTAATGACTTAAAAATGCTCACTCACAATCAAAAAATTTCTCAAAAAGATGCTCTCTTTAGTGATGTGAAATCATGAAGATGAAGAGAGAAAAGTTTAGTTTATGAACCTTGATGTTTCTCTAATTAATGAAAACTTAGAATATGGTTTCTATAGTGTAAGATGAAGTCCAAAATCATTTTTAAATGATGGATATCAAATATAGCCGCTATGGAAAGATTTGAAATGATTTTGGGCAAAACTAGCCGTTATTTCTCACCCAATGGTCAATAAAGTCGACTTCATTAGGAATGTCGTCGACTGCATTCCTTTACTGCCCATTTCTCGACTATCTTGCAAAACCGCCTTTCTTACTTTGGACATAACTTTCTCCAGAGAAATCTGATTGAAGTGTTGTTTTTTGCATTAGAAAGCTAATGAAAATTTTTATCAAGAAATTAAAAGATTAACACCAAAAATATTTTGAGAAAATATGAGTGAGCTCCAAAATTCACTCATCTTCAAGAAACACACTTGTGTGAAAGGTTATAAACTAACATGCAATGTACAAGGTGTCCAACGGTCATTTTAGGCCAGAGTCATCAATTCAAGCATCAAATCAAGACCAGTTTCATAATAGTAAAGGCCAACCATAACTAATAGTAACTTAGCTTTTACATTCTTTGTTACTCTTTGACGTTGGATTTGATGAAGCTTCTATAGCATGTTCAATATAATTTAGGCTTCTTTGACTTTAATCCATACATCCAACTTCTCAAATATTTCTTTATGAGTGTGTATGCATATACCTACTAAGAATCCATTCAAAGCATACATTAGAACAAAATCAATGTGTCTTTATCATAAAAATAAGATGTAGGCCTAGGTTATCCAACCTTAGGTCTAACCGGCTGGTTAGTACTTTTGTCAATCTGCTACTTTTATCACTTATGCTGACTTATCTCCAGCTAGTAGATTGGCATAAGCCAATCTTATTAGTTCTGCATCGCAGAGTTCTATAAACAGGGCTCTTGGCCTTCATTTTCAGGACCAGGAGCTTATTCACTTTAGAGTTTGTATACCTTTTTTCGTGAACTGATGCATTATCTCCCTTGAGAATTTTATCCATTCATATTCACTGAAAAAGTCTTTTAGTCTTTACATCGTGGGTCATTCGGAGAGTGCTCCCAAGTCTGCCAAACAAGCAACGTCACGAGGTAATTTTTATTAGCTTTCTAATGAGAGAATCATATAAAATTGTTTCACATTCCCATAGTGACATTTCTATTATAAATTATAAAAGTCTTTTTCATTTTTAAGTCTAAATCTAGGACTAAAATATAGATTACTTCCCATAGGATCAGAGTCGAACTACGACGGTTTTGATTCCTATTAATCCGACTGGATATATACGTAGGCAATTCGACCCCTGAGTCAACTACAAACCAAAAATATGAAAATAAATTTAGGGTTATTTTTATTACATTTTACATGTCACATGTTTAAGGCTGAATATCAATGAAAATAAAGTAGAGACCGAGAGAGAGAGAGTGACGGGTGCCTAACACATTCACATTGCATAACTTAGGCCCAAACCCACTTCTCAATTTTCTGTAGGCGAGTCATCCTTTGGACATTATAGAGTCATATTTTACGGTTTTTCCTATTTTTTCTTCTCTTTTTTTAATAAAATAAGATGACGATTTTGTAAAATCCTTTCAAAATATTTTTTTTTTCAAGACGGTTCGCTACCAAAAAGACCCTTAAATATGGTTGTAGCGAGCTTCGTCATTCCTTCCAACTTTAAAATATAGTTGTAGCCGGTCAACTTTGTTATGTCATTAATTTTAAGTTAAAAATAATGTATAACTTCAAATCACTCATCTCGACCATCATTTAAAACCCTTAAACACATGTAAGATATAACCTACACACATCTTTGATCGCGAAGTAGTGGACAAAAGTTGGTGTATAGCATTTTTTTTGCTTTGTCTTCGCTAGACTACGATTGGTATCTCTTTACCTAATGTGCAACAAAACTTTATTTCTTTGATCTACCTAATCCTTGTCTTTCTTGAGCTAGGTAAGGTAGAAAGGACAAATTTATAACAACCCGTGAAGCTGAAGTTTACATTTTTGTTAATTAAAAACTAAAAGGTTAAGTAAGATGGATCCATAATCAAAATAGTCAACAGCAGTATACAACTTATTAATGTACGGCCATAGGCGCATACTGATTGAGATTACCTATTCTACTTTCCACACCGTTCAAATAAACCCAAGCTAAAAGCCAATCAACAACTCAACGATCATAACTTTACTAGCATTGATCCGTGCATTGCACACGGAAACAACAATCTTCAAAAGTTTATATTTATATGTCAAATATTAATAACAAATAATGTTATTTTCACCTTCTTATGAGTTTTGTATCACTTTTAGAACAACAATAACAACTTATGTGTTGATATTTTTGTTAGTAAAACTCACAAAGAAGAGTATAAAAACTATGCGATATAAAAAAAAATATAAGAGATAATAATTATATGTATACTACGCAGACATGTCTCTCTCTCTCTCTCTCTCTCTATATATATATATATATATATATATATATATATGATTTATAATAAAATAAAATGAGATAGATTAATTTGTCAGATTGTGGAAACATATTAGAGCCCGTTTGGGATTGATTAAAAAAGTAGATTCAGCTTAAATCTGATTTAATCAGAATCAGTTTGTTGTTTGGCAAAAATAGTTGTAAACTGGATTAAATCTATAAAAAAAATGTTTAGATAAAAAGTACTTAAATCAGTTTCACTATGACAAAATGACCATAGAGAACACTCAATAAACAATTTTCTAATAAACAAACAATGTTAACATAACTTTTATTCGTAAACTATAAAATAGAAGAAAATATTACAAGATAAAAAAATAGAAAAACTTACATAAATGGTGTGGAGGAAGAGGGTGGATGTACCATTCTATGTATTTTAGGCGAAAGAAAAGAGTAGCAATAGGAGAAGAGATAAATTCCAAAAACTATCTAATTAATTAAGGAGTATGAGAGGTCTTTTTGTAAAAAATATGAGGATAGGATGGTAAATTAGAAGGTCAATCCTGATTATGAAAAATGTGATTATTTCATAATCCTCACTTTTGAGGATTATGGATTAAATCAATTTTTTGCTTTTGGAGATGGATTAAATATCTTAATCTCTTTTGCCAAAGACCCACAATCCTAATTTAATTTAGATTAAATCAAGTTTGACCATCTCATAATTAATCTCAAACAACCTCTTAGACTTGTGTACAATATAGAAAGTATCAAGATTTGAATGAGATATAAATTAGAGAAAGAGAGAGAGAGAGATATTTGTTTTTAAATGAGACACGTTGACATGGAAGGGAGAAAAAATTAAAATTTATTTGATTGGTTTAATCGAATGTCAAATGGCATAAAATGAGGCATGCTAAGTTGGAGAGAGAATATTACATTCTATCAATTTTAGCTTATATATATATATGATTACAAAAATTACTCAAAAAACGAAAAGAGAGAGAAAAAAGAAGGATACTTCTCATATCAAACATACATGTCTTGGGTCAAAGCAATTTACAATTTTAGAAGCATTACTTTTATGAATTTCATTCTAATTTCACACGCTACAGAAAACATGGAACTAACAAAGTTGTAATAGAGGTATTTACATCATTACACGGTTCGGCTTTACCAATTGCCATTGATGAAGAAAGCAGCAAAAGACCAACTTATTAGATGAAGGAATTTTCGACAGACACTTTAAACAGCCTCTAATTAAACTCTGACATACCCTTTTTTGCTGGAGTTACAAATTTGGTCTCTCCATAGTTCAAAAATGGGTCAAGAAATAACCGCACGTTGCCTCGATCAAGCGCACAAAGTTTATTTCCCTTTGGTTTTCTTCACTACATGAGTCCAAAAAGCAACTCAGAGATAAGTGGTTTAATTCGATGCAAAGCGAAAAACCTTACGCCCGGGCTACTATTTACCAAAAACACAGGTCTTCGCAAAATCGTAAGCACAAAGCTTCCGATGACAGAAGCTTTATGTTCTTCTCAAACCTTGCTTACTTTGGCAATTTGGACTTTGACCCTCTTATGAAACTCGATACTAATTTTTGTTGTACTAATAAACATTTTCCCAGAAAATTATAGGATCAAGTAAACCGTCAACACTTGCTCAGTATTTACTCTTAATGATTGATAATTGATGTGTTTTAACATGCCAAAATATTCTATTATCCCTACTCTATTCCAAACCCAAGCATTCTACGCAATCTCAACGTCAAAGTCAGCAGTCCACATCTTGAAAGGACCGAAAATTGTTTTTGAGGCAGCTAAGAATTTCAGGTTCAGAGACATGGCAGCAACAAAATGTTTTTGTTACGTAGTTGCATCAGTAATAACATATAGCGGCAATTGTAAAATCAGTGTAGTAATTTATGGATAAAGTTGTCGGAAGTGTCACCGGATTTAGAAGCAATTTTTTTCGTTCATAGCAAATTTTGGAGAGACAAGACACTCAACATTGTAATATCATGTACTGGAGGCAGGGGAATTTGTGATTGACCTCCTATGACTGTAAACACGAACTCTTAATATCTATCTGGATAGTTTTTTTAAGAAAGACATTGGTTAGGTCATGGTTATTACAGATAAGATCAGAGCCGAATTTTAGAAGCTCGGATTGAACTATGTGACCGCATTGTAACAAGTGTGCACCCAAAAGCAATCTTGAATCAAGTAATCCAGTTGGACTGTTAGTATTGATTAACATTGGGGACATAAGAGGAAGATACTTGATATGTGTAACTAAGGTTGATATTGTGTCTTAGCAAGGATGATAAGGCGTAAGAAGAGAATATAGTGATGATCTACATGGATGTTGAAGATTTGTGATTGGAGCGGTTGTGATGTCGGCCTTGCCCTATGATAAAGCTATGCACCCGAATCGTTACAACGAGCACCATCTTTCCTTGAATTGAATGCAGATTCAGCAACATGATAAAGCAGGCCCTTTGCTGCTTTCTGCTGTCCTTTCTGTTGCAGATGGCAACCCACCTTAGCAGCTGTTCGTCATCTACCTTTTGTGCAGATTTACCTAACTACAGGGGATTGCACTCGGTGCTGGCCACCCAAGGTAAAGCAGGCCCTTTGCTGCTTTCTTCAGCGTTAGCCATTTTTTTTTTATCCGGGTCTGGGGCGGGGATGCATCAGGAGTGGATTGCTAGTGTACAGTCTACCTAGTTCAGGTTCTCGCTATCCTCCTTGTGGTGTTTTTGGTTTCGTACAGTTAGTTTCTGATTTAACCTTGAACGTGGTTGTCATCTATTGCTTTGTACATTCGACTTTTTTTAAATCCTGGTATATATTTCTGCTTTTCTCAAAAAGCAACATGATACTAGCCAGTAACAGCGTGAGAATGAGTAGCATCACATATGATGTGTGATTTACTGAGCGTTGCAACTACCTTTGTTCCTTTATGACAATAAATTAAATTTAAGGATAAAGGTAGTTACCGGAAATTACAATATAGATTAAAATCCTTATTAATCATAAAGTAACATCTACATATTATTGCGAGTCTAGTAACTTCAACTGGCCTAGTTAGAATCTGATGTTTAGCTTATAATCAATTTTCCATACAAGCATGAGTCTCAAGATCCTACCAAAAAATTAAGGTAAAACAAATATTCACTTCTTACTTGTGTATATATATATATATATATATGTAGTACCGAACACAGTTGCTCTACAGTTTCTATATCCTTGCCACCTTTCCAATCTACTTCCTACGAGGCTGAAGAAGAATGACTTCTTCCTTCCTTTTCCTGTCGTATTCAATCCTTCTTTGCCTTGTTTGTTACCAAACAGTCGCTTGGGGACCTGTCGATCCCACTAGATATTTCGTTTCTCTCCCTCTAAACCAGTCGAATTTTGTAATTCAGAGGCCCTATGATGTCCCAGAAGATCAACGATACAGCTTCGTTGATGGTGTCCATAAGTTGTGGGTGTTCGAAACTGATAAGCCTCACACCCCTACCAGCCAAACTGGTCCACGTACTGAGATTCGTATAAATGTAAGCTGTTTGAACCCATAACAATATTCGTTAAATTACTTTCACATTCGTTTTTATTATCAAATTGCATCATCGGCGTAGGTTTTATATTCAGGTCGAGCTTCGAGAGGTAGTAAAAAAAGTAAGAGGAACTCAAACTTAGAAAAGACTGCTCAAGTCTGTAGAAAATGAGCCTATTTGATGGCTCTGAATTCTTGTGTGATATTGGCACACTTGCTTTCCAGATGAAGTAGAAAATAGTTCAAGGTGTCAATAATATGCTGATGGAAATGCACTCCTGGCTTCTTAAATTGTGATCATGGATTAAAACAATTGCTAGAATTTAGGTTTCCCTTGGATTAGTGTAAGAAACATTTCCTTATAGTTACTAACATTTCGATTAGTTACAGTCTTTTCCAAGAAGAAAAGCACGCAAATATACGTCCAATTGGTTTCATGCAGAACATTTTGGCCGTTCCAAGAATTTCATGTCAAAAGTTTGGTCCATGACTAAAAAAACATAAAAATTAACAGTTGCATAGGAATTCTTTTGATTTTTTCGGGAGACAAAAATTCTAGAGTTTCTTTCTGCAGCATCGAGCTGAAGTTTTGGCCTTTTTTTTTTTTAATACCTTAACTTCCTAAGCCGTAGAAAGATGGCACCCTCTTATGATCTTCATTTGCCTCTCAGGGATACGACTACAATTCTGGTGTTTGGCAATTCGAAGGCTATGGATATATCCCAGAAGGGACGTCCGGTGTGTGCATCATGCAGGTCTTCGGGGCAAGACCTCATGCCACGACCTTGATGCTTCTAGTAGAAAATGGCACGCTCTCGTACTACGGCCGACAAGTCCTTGTACCATGCATTTATGGAAGGTGGTTTCGGCTTAATGTTATCCACGACGTAGATGCCAGCACTGTAAAGGTTTACGTTGACGGCGTTCTCAAGATTGAAGCACCAGGTCGAGGGGGAACATTTCATTACTTCAAGTGTGGTGTGTATTCAGGAAAAGAGCGTTCATACTATATGGAGTCTCGGTGGAAGGGAATCAAAGTGCTTAAGAGGTGCTCCAGATAGCTTACCCTGGATCCTTCTTCGTTGAATGAATAAATTGAACAAATGAATAAGTTTGTTTTGCTTTTCTTTACCATAAGTAGGGCTGTAAATGAACCGAGTCGTTCACAAACGGCCCGTGGTTCGTTCTTCACAAAACTCGTTCATGTTCATTCGTATAATATACGAACAGAACATGAACAAATTTTCAGGGCTCGTTTATTAAACGAGCCAAACATGAACAATCCAAAATATTCACAAAACTGTTCGCGAACGGCTCATCTAATTAATAAAATAATTATAATATGTTTGAGAATTAATATTTACATAAACTATATTAATCAAAATTTAAACCTGGAGGCCAGGCCTTAAAAATAATTAGCCCAAAACCCCAAGCCCACTGCCCAACCCCAAAATAAATTGAAGCCCAACATGAAACCCTAACTCTATATATAAACTAAAAAACCTAAACCTAATCTCTCAAATCTTCTCAGTTCTCACTGCCGCACTCTTTTTCCCCATCCTCTCCATCGTCTCTCTCTCCCCCTCTGTTGAGCTCTCTCACTCACTCTTTCTCGATCGCACACCAGATTGTACAACAGCCCCCTTCTCTCGATCTCTCACACACAGAGATTGCACACAGGGACCTCCTCTTGCTTCACAAACAGTAATAATATTACCCGTTTTTGCCGCCGGCATCGCCCGTCGCTGGATTCAGCCTGCATCGCCGGTTCAACCTACGTTACAGATTCAAGCATGTTTCCAAACTGCAAAGCTGCAAAATCAAGGGCTTGAAGAAGGAGCTAATCGAGACTTCGTTTTACAATTTTTATTGTGCATCCTCATTGTATCTCTATCGTATTGGCTTATAGCTTGATATTGGCTTATAACTGTTTTTATTTTTCTTTTGTTAGCTTGATTGCTTGAACGATTTGAGAGATTTGAGTAAAGGGATTTGAATAAATTTAGGGATTTGATAGAAGTTGAACACGAATCCGAGTCCAGTTTCTGAACTCGAGCTCGGCTCGTATTGTTAAACGAGTTGAACAAGCCGAGATTGAGTTTCACCGTCACGAACTCGAGCCAAGTTTGATCATTGATATTTTGACTCTTAACGAACTCCAGCCGAGCTCATACATGTCAAAACTTAAATAAACCGAGTTCGAACATACCCATGTTCGGCTAGTCGAACTCGGTTCGTATACAGCCCTAACCATAAGCTATCACGGCACACGCGTTATGTGTGCAAACATGAAGTTAGTACTATAATATTTTTATATATAAAGCTTGACCATTAAAATATAATTTGCTTATATTTTTAATGAATTTTAAATTATGAAAAGCAAAAATAAAGTTTTTAAACTAAAATTTGTTAAATAATCAAGTATGGTATATGATTGTTTTAAAATGTGGAAATCAAACATGGCCTTAACGTGGTTATTCACAATTTGTGTTTTTTTTGTTTTTGTTTTTTTTTTTGTTTGTAATTTTCAACAATTCTCTTGTTATGTCAGGTGTCATCATGCTAATTAAATTGCTAGTTATGTAACACCAAAAAGGTGTTACATCAAACCATGTTATTCTTTAATTTATACTATCACTACAATAAATAAGGTCTTTGGCGACGGAGAAATCCGTTGCAAAAACTTTTCGCGATGGAAACTCGGTCACTAAAACTCTCTCGTATAAAAGTCTGTCAGTAAAAGTTTTGTGACGGAATTTCAAAATTCATTGTCTAATATTGGACTTTTAGCGACAGTTATCTATTCATTAGCAACGTAAATTCCGTCGCTAATTGTATTTTTTGTATTTTAATTTATTTTTTTTAAAATAAATTATTCAATAAATATTTAGCGACTGATATTCCGTCATTAAATGTGCATTTTAACGACGGAATATACCGTCATTAAAAGTTCAGAATTAGGTACACTCTTTAGCGATGGAATTAATCCGTCGCTAAAAGTCAATTTTTTTAAAAAATAATTTTTTATTTTTTTAATGCCAAAACCTATAATAAAAAAATCAAGCTTCAACAACAAGACACAGTCCTCAAATGCACATTAGGGTTAAATAATTGCAAATCGATCAGCAATCATTTAACCCTACAACAAACATAAAACAACTATATATAACTTTAAAAAATGTTTACTATAACGAAAAATGAAATGTACAAGCCGAGAACCGGATACAACTGGTTTGCGGAGGGGAGAAGAGTACAAGCAGGGAGGGGGTACAAGCTGGGAGGGCACGAGAGGGGGCTCATCAGGGGTTGCCGAGTCCCTGATCTGGATCTTGCTGCTCCGGAGTCGACTCGGCATGTACAGTAGTAGTACCCTGCTGATCCTGCTCCCTGATCATCCTCAACACCACCGTAGCAATGCGCTGGATCTCCTTCTCGTCCAACGGACGCTGCGCAGGCGATGTCTGTGGAAAGGCAGCGGGAGTTGGGGACGCTCCTATCACGGCACGTGCAGTCGTGCTAGGCATGCCGCGTATGCGGCCTTTCGGCCGATTGACGACCTCTGGTGTATCCAGCCATCGCTTCAATGCCCCAGTACTCGCACCGGTACTAGTGGACGCTGATAGCTGTCTGGACTGCTACTCAGACCGCCTAAGTTGTTCATACGAGGCCTACAAAAACAATGATTTGAAGATAATATGTTAGGGTATT
The DNA here is from genome assembly GCA_033070095.1 of Escallonia herrerae. Taxonomy (NCBI): domain Eukaryota; kingdom Viridiplantae; phylum Streptophyta; class Magnoliopsida; order Escalloniales; family Escalloniaceae; genus Escallonia; species Escallonia herrerae. The sequence goes on along the minus strand of JAVXUP010003042.1, from coordinate 53,444 downwards.
AACACAACAAACATTGAATAGAAAGAAATCAAAACAAATTGACTCGAACTTTTAATGATCCGCCGGGCAATATCTGAAACATAGTCTCCTGCGGTGCAAATTATTGTCGTCCTTCTTTCGCACGTGCGTCTGACTATACGTCAGAGCTACGATCTCATCCTCCTCTAGGTCTGGGTGCTCGACCGCATTCATGTGTCGAATGATGTCGTGTGCCACCGACCCCCCTATGTGCGTCGAATCTTTATTCTGTCTGTTCTCGACCCCGCTCTTACTCTTGGCATTCCAGCCTAGATCTGCAACCCACCGATCAATGATCTGCCCCCATACAGTCGGAGATATCCATTGCGGGGGATATCTCTTCATCTCTATCATCGGGGCACATGTACGGCTTCTTCATGCACATGCCTGGTGGAAGGTTGTAAGGGACAATAATAACATGCCATGTGGAGTAAGGCGTGCTAGACAGACCAAAAGGGTTGAACCCATCGGTTGCGAGACCAAGTCTTACATTCTAAACTTCCTGAGAAAAGACTGGATGACTGCGGTCAAACTCCTTCCAAGCGTCTCCATCAGCCGGGTGTGTCAGCACATCGACATCGTTGCTACGAGTCGAGTCTCAGAGTGAGCCCTCATATGTTCAGCCGTATTGGAGGAGTAGTACATTCTCTGAAGCCTTATTGTGACCAAAAAATATCGCAATATCTTCCATGTAATGTTTTTCTTCTTCCCTTTGTCCTGTTTGTACCTCGAATGATCACATACTGGACATCGTGACAACTCCTTATTCTCTTTTCAGAAAATACACAATCGTTATTGCACGCATCTATCCGCTCATAGCTCAACTCAAGTTTCCTCATCATCTTCTTCGCGTCATAGTACGACGGCAGTAGCTTTTCACTTTCAGGCAAAATTTCTTTGATTAAGGTAACAAACTCGTTAAATCCCTTCTCACTCAACCCGTGGTCTGATTTCAACTGTAATAACCTACTAACCACAGATAGCCGTGCGTTTTGGAGCTCCATCCCACAACGAGTCTTCCGCAACTCTTAACACCTCATAAAACTCATGAGCCCCCTTATTGGGTTGTTGGGGACTATCATCACCCCAGTCAACATTAGATGCCCAGCATCCATAATCATATATCGGTAATCATACCTTGCCTCCTCCCTAACTTCAGCTTAACTAGCCGGGTTGGACGACAATACTATCGTTTCCCCGTGCTGCATCCACCTTGTGTATCTACCCATAAAACCGTACTGACGGATGCCATTTTACTTCAAAGTCAACATGTGCATGCGCATAAGCGAAGTCAAGAAATTCGTCAACGCAATCCTCAAAATCGTCAGCATTCTTCCTTTTCATCCAACTTTGATCGACCGACATGACGACTGAGATAACGAACTATATACCACCTTCAATTATGACCAATCATTAGGCAGGGTCGATGTAAATATGAATGCATGAATGTGACAACATGTCTATACGTATCCCCTCCATTCTCTAATAGGTAGTGGTCCTATCCCATTCAGAAAAGCACATGTTTATAAAACAGTGAAGAATTCATGCTTAGTCCTATGTCTGCGGAACATTCGGCAGCACCTTCTCGCATTTTTCCAAGTATACGACATAGATTAGGTGTTCTAATATATTCATCTAACCTTGCCGTGCAAGATTTGAGGAATGTTAGAACACCAGATCTGTATGCACCCAGAGAAACACATGAGAACGTGTACCAAATATCCACGACATAGAACACAGAGCATGAGTTGAAACATTGTTTTATAAACACGTAGCTTTTCCAAATTGTCCAAACTGGACATCCAAAAGCTCATTACAAAGCATTACTTTGTACTGAGTACCTTTGAAAGGGAATTAAGGGTTTTTATGCATGCATGCGTTAAGAAGTCGGTAACATATGCAAGAATCTTTTCAAAATATCAAATTGCAGAAAGATTGTTGCATATATTACCAATTCCACTTTAAATAGAATTTGTTGGCAACGAGTTGAACCATCTCGTTGCCAATGGACTTTGTAAAACAACAACGAATATAAAGAATGTAAGGTTTATAAACAAGGAATAATTGAACCATCTCTGGGCAATATGGAGTAATTATGGGATGTACAAGAGCTAAATAGGGCTAAATGGGTTATTGGGGTTAATTACAATTGTCAGGGTTTAGGATTTAGTATTTAGGGTTTAATTAATCTAATTAGGGTTTAATAAGATATGTCAGGGCTAATTAGTGTTACTTAGGAGTACTTTGGGTTAATTACAGCTAATTAGGGTTTAATTATGCGGATGAGTATTGATTAGTCATGATTAGGGCTAATTAGGGTTAACTGGGTTATTAGGATTAATTACGACCAATAGGGTTTTGGGTTTAGCATTTAGGGTTTAGGGTTTAATTAATCTAATTAGGCTTTATTAAGATATGTTAGGGCTAACTAGTGTTAATTAGAAGTACCTTGGGCTAGTTATAGCTACTTAGGGTTGATTAAGACTAATTAGGATTATCTATAGCTAATTAGGATTTAATTGTGCGGATTAGTGTTTATTAGTCATAATTAGGGCGAATTAGGCTTAATTAGGTTGTTAGTGTTAATTACGACTAATTAGGCTAACTATACTAAATATGTGCGTAATTGGGTTCATTAGAGCTAATCAGAGTTTAGTTAGGTTTAAGGTTTAGGGTTTAATTAATATAATTACAGGTTACTCATATATGAGTGATTAGGGCTAACAAGGGTTAATTAGGACTAATTTGGGCTAATTACAGCTAATTACGGTTCATTGGGTTCTGAGGGTTAATTAAAACTAATATCAGTAAATAGAGGAGCTAATTAAAGTTAATTGGGTCCATTAGGGTTAATTGAGACTAATTAGGGCTAATTATAGCCAGTGGCGGAGCCACGATGAGATTCCAGGGGGTGCTAAAAATATTGCGTTAACCTAATTAACCTAAATTCAACAATCAACCATTCAACTAAATCACAGATATCTCAATCCAATTGGATCCCATCCTCCGTCAACAATCTCAATTCTCAAATTCTCAATGCACAGTCAACAATCTCAATTCTCAATTCGCAAATGCTCAATGCACAACTAACAAAATTATATAAAGAACGAAAATTAATATAAAGAAGTCTAACAATTACAACTAAATCACAGATATCCTAGAAAGCACCGACACCTCAAATAGGGTGTCAGTATGGTGTTCGACACCTCCGGACACGGGTCCGACACCTCCGGACACGTTGTCCTCAAATGAGACCCTATGGTCTATTATCCGTAGTAATGTTGTTATTTTGGAATACGATTATAGGCAAGATAAGTACTACATTCTCTGCACATAAAATGATCCAAATAGAGGCATGTAGGTAATGACGACTAAGTGCCACAAGACACTACTTGTCCTCAAATGAAGCCTTATGGTCTATTATTCTGTCTGTAGCCAATTCCACCGGTGAATTCATCAGATTGGACCTAAGCTAGTTGAGCTAGAATAATCACTAGCTATACATAATCTCATTAAAGGTTTAATATTATTTTCACTTCAGATGCTATACTTTTTTCCAAGCTCTAGATAAATGCCAACTTGGTGATGTATTTCGTGACAAGGAAGAGAAGCTAGAGTCTACAGGTCAAATATATCAGAATTTCTAATTATTATTTCCCTGAAATTTTTGCTAAATAGACTACTAATAAAAATGGTCATGCAGTAGTTGAAAATGGAGAAAACTGGAGTGTGGGTCAACGACAGTTATTCTGTCCTGGAAGAGCCCTGCTAAGGAAAATCAGAATTCTTGTTCTGGATGAAGCAACAACATCGGTAGATTCTGTAACAGATGGAGTGCTACACCATATCATAAGCCAAGAGTTTAAATATTGAACAATAGTCACAATAGCTCACAGGATCCACACCGGCATAGGTAGTGATCACGTCTCGGTCCTTAGTGAAGGTAAGTGTATAATCATACATTTAAATATCTAGGCCTGTAACCTATAGTATCCTTTGCTTATAAAGGATATTGATGCCTACCTACTTATGTATGAGCAGGAAGAGTAGCGGAGTATGACAAACCAGCAAGGCTACTAGAAAGAGGAGATTCTTTCTTCTCAAAACTCATAAAAGAGTACTCCATGAGATCACATAGTTTCAATAGCTTCGCAAGGTTACAAGACTAAATTTTGATTCTCATCATTCCAAGATAGCTAAGTTGTGCAGGGTCATTCCAAGAAAATTCTAATCTATATACACATATGTATAGCATAAAGAACACCCACACACAGCCTATATACCCAGCAAAAAAAATTAGACTAAAGGGATAAATTTGGAAGAATTATACAGATTTAATGCAAAATTGAACTACAAATTATGAAACAAATTCTAATCAAAATTCCATTATTTTGAATCCATTTGAATAATTTCTAGGGTAGAAAAAATAATTAGGGTGTTACGTTGGGAACTTACCTTCTCATAAAGAAGGCACAATAGCCAGCGGCAGTGGAGGGCGGCGGTGGTGGTGGCGGGCTTTTCACACGTCGCAATGGGAGGATTTTCATGCGGGGGTAGTGCAGTGGAGGGCTTTTAACTTATGGCAGTGGAAGGGTCACCGTGGAGAGGGATCGCCAGAGGTGGGTGCACGTGGAGGTTTGTCACCGGAGCTCAAAACAGCGGTGAGTGATTTTCAGAAAGAGAAACGGGGAAAGAGAAAGAAGCAGATCTGGATGTTTTAATTGAGGACTTTTAGCGACGGGAACTTCCCGTCGCTAAAAGTCCGTGGGTAAATGGTAACATTTACCGATAAAAGTTGTAGCAACGGCACAATTCCGTCGCTAAAACAATTTTATAAAATCCTTGAAAAAAACTAATTTTGTAAAAAAGTTTTAGTGACGGTAATTCCGTCACTAAGAGACCACCACAAAAATATTGTCGGCAAAAACTTTTACCGACGGTTACTTCGTCGGTAATAAGTTTTTAACGACAGACTTTTACCGACGGTTTAATCCATCGGTTAAAGTTGTTTTACCGACGGATTGTTTTTCGTCAGTAAAAATCTGTCGCTGAAAATATATTTTCTTGTAGTGTATACGAGCTGTTATACACACGCGATACATGTGCGACTCCCTCATTTTGTGTAAATCCTAGAATAATTTTTTACGTAGCATTTAATAAAAATCCAAAAATAATATCACGGAAAGAAAAGAGAGTATATTGAAATTTACATATCAAACATAATGCATTTCCAATTAATAAGCACGGACATCCTTGCACATATAAACATGCTGCCAAAAAAGTATGTTAAATCATCCAGCTTTTTGAACTATCTCTTTTCATTGAATGCATCAAATACTGTGCGTCAAACTGAATAATAACGCAACTATAAAACGCTAAAATGTTATTAATAAATTTTAACGACAAAAGTAAAGCACCAACCATAAAAAATAAGTTCAGTTAACATCTCTAGTTTTCCATTAACATGAAGCTTACAAATGATTACAAAATCTTGATCAAAGCACCCCTCGCATGTCTGTTTGTGTGTGTTGTGCGTTGTGGTTCCACCATTCCACCACTAACACTACCACAAACACTAGGGAAAATTAGGAAATAAAGGGGTTTGAGAATAAATACTTGTGGAAGGTGAGATTCCTTTGAAAACTTAAGAAAAAGTGAGGTGACTTTTTAAAATTTCTGAACAAGGGATAGACTTAAGAAAAAAGGGTTTTTTTAAATCAATTAATTTGGCTTTCCAATTATCCTTCCCGCCAAAATCTTTAACTTCTGTTCTGGTACAAGTTATTTTCTGCAAGAATGCAAATACGGTTATGAAAAATACTTGTCAGTTTGTGCAGATATTCAAATCATTTCTTCTTTTCCAACTAATGCATTTGCCTAAGAGAAGAGCTTATATTAGAGCACCCAAAGATTTGTCCGGTATGAACATTGTGGGGTACAATACACAAATCTTGAAATTCATCTATGCCTAGATATGATAAAGGATCCAAGTTTTTTTTTGCCTTCTTCGGAATGTGCCAATACTAGGCAGACATTAGGAAGTTCATTAATGGGTGTTTCATGAGTGTCAGTAGAACTAAAAGAACTACATCCTAGTGCTTGAAAATTTTAATCAAATGTCAATTCCAAATTCTTCCTCCTTAGCACAAATTACTTGAAGGCTAAACGTAAGGAGCCCTGCATTAACTTACTTCCTGCATAAGACCCACCAAATACCACAAAAGGTGATGCTTCAAAAGATACTCTGTTTCAAACTCCTTATCAGCACCGCGAAGTCAACTGATACTTGTTATGAATTCACTTCATGTGAATCCAAGTAGCCCAAGGTCTTGGCAAATTTGTAGGAGTCCTTCCCAAATGGCATTGATTCTCCGTAAAGCCTATGCTAAAAAATCACCCAAACAAATCCCATTAGCACTCTAACTACTTTATATTAATATTCAACCAAATGAACTGTTTCCAAGAATACCCAGATGCGGTTTTATCTAAACTTCCATTTTCTTCCGACTGCAAATTTGTATTTCCTAAAATACTTTTGAGACACATAAAACTGTAAAGAGTTTTGTGGTAATACTTCAATGAAGACCTACAATGCTTGAAATTTTGGAGCAATGTCAATCATAAAACCAGTGTTGCCAGCAAACCATTCAATGTTCCCTTCATCGCCAAAAGACAAAAGTTGGTGCTCCACAGTGCCAATAATGATAATTAGTAAGATACTTTTGATAGTGATTTTGCAACTCTTGGGTTGGAATATGAAGTGGTCTAAAACTTGGGGGGAGGGGATGGCTTTTGTATGGAAATTTTGGTTCTGTTTTTGTTGGCTTGTTTTGAAAGTGAAGCTTGATAGGGATTAGCGTGAAAGTATGTTGGTATTGATTCAAGATCTATGTGTATTGTACGCTACCATGTTCGTACCAGGTAAATCTTTCAGTGCTCTCTAATGTAAGCCCTTCTCCTAGGCAAAGTTAGTATTGCATCCGCTAGAAGGGAAGAAATGACTTGAATATATGCATAAACTGACAAGTATCTTCGCATAACCATACTTACATTCTTGCAGAAAATGACTTGTACCAGAATAGTAGTCAACGATTTTGGCGGGAAGGGTAATTTGGGAAGACCAAATTAATTAATTTTGAAAAACCCCTTTGTTCTTTAGTCTACCCCTTGTTCAAAAATTTTGAAAAGTCACCCTACTTTTTCTTAAGTTTTCAAAAGAATCCGACCTTTCACAAATATTTATTCCCAAAACCCCCCATTTCCTAATTTTCCTCATACCACATCTTAAAGGCATAATAATGACAGAAGAAAATCCCACCCCAAAACAACATAATCTCTTTTTTTCACTAAAAACAGGTTTATGTACCCATCACTAGCCTGTGAAAAAATCTCTCCATCTAGCCACGTGGATCCGCAAAAGATGTCCACCTTCATCACCACCATCGCCACCAAGTGCCATCTGCCGTCAACTGTACTACCTTCACCTGACTCATTTCATCATACAGGCAGCTGAGATGATAATCCATGGCAGCAAAATATTTTCCCTGATGTTTCTTTTATAAGTTGTTTGCTTGTTGAGAAAGTGAGACAAAATCATAGGAATTCTTTTTCTACTATTTTTGAGCTGCCAAATAGCATGTTTTCCATTTTAGTTATGGGCTTTAGTGGTTTCTTTCTCTGTTTGCATTTTGTAAGAACCAGCAAATAGAATCAGATAATTGCAGGGGCCACAAGTCACTCACCACCACCACCACCATCGATACCACCAATCTTCCGCCATCTCCATGACTCTCACTACCACTGCCATTTTCAAACATCACCACCCACCATCCCGGCCCCAACAAATGAACAAAAAAATCAGTACTGGTACATATAGAACTATATTGTAAGAGAGAATTCATGTTCGGTTGCTGAAAAAATCAAAGAAGTTTAAGAATAAAATTGGAAGAGGAGAGGAAAACTGAAACAGAAATGGAAAATCTTTACTAATAAAACATCAACGACGACCACTGTGACCCAGCCTTCTGCCGTCACGACAACTCAGTCTTGCCAGTGAACCACCCATGACTATTGTTGGTCATCCACGCCACTGCAGCCGTCACGACAGGCCAGCCGTCGTCGTGCCTCTCTTCGGCATGACAACAGCCCAGCCTCCGCGCCTCTATTCTCCGTCACGATAGCCCAGTACCGCCAATCGTCCAACCGCCACCAATCACATCCACCAATCGCCTACCACGACCAACCACTCTATCTCAATCGCGTACCCACGGCCTACCCAAGGCCACAAACTTAACCAATAGTCACATTGCAGAGAAGGGAAAATGAGAAGGGGAATGCAGAGTGAAAATGAACAGATGCAAAGAAATGACAAAATAAATACATCACTATTGCAAAGTCAAAGCATTACCGAGAGTATTGAAAAAACGAATCGGAGCTCATCAGTTGTTGATTTTTAATCTGGAATGGAGATGGGGGAATGGAGGATGGGAGGAAAATAGTTTGATAAGGAATAAATGCAGTTACATAAGTGTATGGAGTGGGAGAGTTTCTTAAGTAACTGAAGATGTGGAGAACGTGCAATGAGATATTTTACTTTTTGTCTTTAAAATGGACACCTGTTAGTACCGGAATGAGTCCCAGTGTAACATCAAAAGGGGTTATACCAAAAATATTGTTCTCATTATAAGTAATATTCTATACTACTTATTAAGGAAAAACATGATTTGGTATAACACTTTTTTGGTGTTACATAACTACCAACCTACAATGATGACATGTGACATTCCAAGAAAATTATTAAAAAGTGACACGAATAAAAATCTTAATTGGTAAGTAACTACCTATAAAAATATGTTTAGTTTTCACAAGTTAAAATTCATCAGAAAATATAGTTAAAAAGATTTAAAGGCCAATTTTGATAGGATAATAATATTTTGCTAACTTATTTTTGGACAAATATGACTAGCTTATTTTTCTGTTATTTAAGATGCATTTTACCGAATATGACAATAAACACGTATATGTGATGTTTAGTTTTTTTTTTTAACAAAATTTATACTATTAATTTTATTGTTGCACATGCATCATGTGTACCATGGTGACTCGAAGATATAAGGAGAAAACTTCTTTTTGGTGTAACATCTTTTTGATGTTACCAACTACTAATCAAGAATGGTGACAAGTGACATTCTAAGATATTTTTTATAAAATGACATAAAATACAAATCTTAAATGATATATAACTACCTATATACACAAATTTGATTTTCATAATTTAAACTTCACTAAAAAAATATAATTAAAATAAATTATAAAGTCCAAACTTGATATTAGAAAATATCATATTGTAAACTTTATCTTTTCACATGTTTCGTTTTAATAATTTCAAATCCATTAAAAATTGTAGTTAAAATTAAATCTAGTGTCATATGATGATAATATTTTTCTAACTTATTTTGTCACACGCATGATTAACTTAATTTTTTTTCAATTTAAGATTCATTTTAACGAATGTGACAAAAAAACTTATACGTGATGCTTGATTTTATTTTTCAACAATATTGATATTATCGACTTTATTCTTGTACACGCATCACGTGTATCACATTAACTCATAAGTAGTATAGATTCATTTCACTTTCCCAAATAGCGAGCCTTTGGCCACCACCGTAAAATGAAACAGTTTGGCTCCATATTTGAAACGAGATTTCACTTTAAGCGAGAATTTTACTGTAACTAGAATTACAATTTGAATAGTGCAAAAATGGAATTGTGAAATTTTAGAAGGGATTTTAAAGGAGGATTTGGGGGAGAATGGACTTTTTTTTTTTAACCCCTCTTTATATCAAGGGATTTAACCACCAGTTTTTTGTAATGTTCCGAGATGTTGAACCACCTTCTTCCATTTATCTCTTTTTTACGCCTATCTCTCTATGATGTTTTACTAGTTTTGGCCTGGTGCATTGCACACAAATTTAATTTTACTGGCAAATGAAGCCGGAAAAAATGCAAGAATAACTGAAAGTAAATTGCAGTTTCATTTGTCGCTATAGATACAAAACATGTTTTCCGTTCAAAGAAGAGTAGTAATTGAACAACGAACTTATGGTTACTATGAATCAAGTCAGCCATCATATTATGAAAGTTACACAATAATTTGGCATTTGCAAGAGAGCATGGATGCTAGACTTTCACATGCGAAATCGATCAAGACAAAATTATCGAATATATTGGAAAATGTTCTAGCAACCAAATGTAAGGAAACAAATGATAGAAGTAGAAAAATATACTGATAAGATGAAAGTAAACATCAACCCGAGCATTAAAACTTATTGCCTTGTAAGTTGCAAGAAGATCCAAACGTAACTAAGTGGAGAGAGTTTGGATCTTCTTGCAAAATGGATGAATATCCAAACAAAGTGTTTCTGAGTAAAAAAAAATATCACCAGCTAATTAACATATTCATTCAGCAAATCAATTGAGTGGAGATGCAAGTGGATGGAGAAGATCATTTAAATCATAATCCAGAAATTGTCCCGCTCAAAACTCCATAGAAGTATTTGATTCTTCTTTCTGAAATCTACGACTAGAAAGAAATGAGGTTGAATCACTCTCTAGCTAAACCCTAAATCCATGGATACCTGATGCCCTCTAGTATTTATATACTGACACGATGATCCACTTTGCATGATGCGAAAAAGATCAAGTGATAAGAGAAATGGGGATCAATTCAAGATGAGAAATTACAAATTGATGTAACTATAGGGCATCGGTAATTCAAGGTGGAAGTGATAATGTAGGCAAGTGACCAAGGTGGTGATGGTCTGCTATGGCCTTGAATAGCTACTGGTCAGTCGCGATGGAGAACCTATTGGTCGTCTACTTGAGTGATGTGGATCTTAGTAGTGATGTTAATGCGTGAATATTAGAAAGGGTCAGTAGTGGTTGCAATTAAGCCGAATGGAAAATTAGAAAATGAGGAGTTTTGGGAATAAATATTTATGAAAACTCTTTTTTTTATAAACTTAAGAAAAATTGGGGTTTTGTTGAGAGGAGGGGGGGTTGAAAAAATGGATTTTTTCAAAACTTTAATTTTTGTCTACCCAAACTACCCTTCTCACCACATGTCCCCCCCCCCCAAACCCCTTCCTCTCCCATTCTAACCCCTCACCCCGCCCCTACCCACCAACCCACTCAAGTCTCACATCGATTGTTCTCTACATCTAGACATTGAGGATTGATTTGTTTGATGAAATTGAGAAATAGGTAAGTGGATTTGTGGAGGTTGAAGAAGGCGGTGGAGATTAAGGGAGGGGTGAGAGTGGGCGCCAACTGTTTGATGAAATGTCACTGAGAAGATTTGATGGTTGACTTGTGTCTGGGTTTTAGGTTAGGAAGGTGTGATGGTCGTGATACAAGTCTTACTCTGCAAAGAAGCAAGTAATTACATGCAACTATATTCGTCCATTGGTATCGATATTCAGTTATTCTGCAAAAAAGCAAGTCCATCGAGGTCTGTATTGAAAGCATAACTTAGTTGTACCATGTGTGGCGTCGACAAAAGGTGGCCATTGAAGGTTGTGAGGCTTCAAATTGTTCATTTTTTTATGTATCTTATACAATTTTGAGATTCACATTGTACATAAACGAGAAATTTTTTGTAATTAGGAAAGATGTTTATATGATAAGAAGGGTTCACCATTTTAATCCTAGACTCTCTGTCAATTCCTTATTTCCTCTACTCCTGCTGGGTAAAGTTTGTTCTTCTCAGCAGTAAAGCAGTAACATTATTTTGGAGAATGCTTCTTTTGAGTGAACTGTTTCCATTGAACACTTGACACCTGAGGAGTATAGCAGATATGTTTAATGTGCATGTCCAACTGTTGGATGATTTCTTTCGATAGTGAGCACAATAACCGTTGTTATTAACGTGAAGCGAAGCCTTTTGAAAATGGATTAATCTTGTTTGTGATCAGGATTACAAGATGGATGTGTTGAATAATTATTTACATCAAGGCGAGCTTTCACAGAGAGCTTAAGTTGCTCCATCGTCCCCTGGAAGTCGAATCTGAATTTTCTAGTCATGCATTTTGCATTGCCATATTAACCTTCAACATATGCTGCCATTTAAGTTTCAATGTGAATGAGATGATTCCTCTTTAACAAAACAGATCGACATGCTGAGAATACAGTAGTTACTACCAATATGAAAGCTTTTAGAGATATTGTACTACTATCAATCTAAGTGCTAATATAATCAAAGACCAATTTTGCTTTGCATGTGTTACTTATACATAAATTTAAGGGCAATCATCTTGCCAAAGTAATGTCAAATGCTAAGTTTGTACAAGTGTCACTATGAGTATCTTTTCAACTAAGCACAAACAGATGCTACACTAATTGTTAGTCTTATAGCCAGCTTATAACACCAAAGACTTCATTTGCACACCATCTATTTGATAATCAACTGGCTCCAATTGGTGCATGGTGAACAACTTGGACTTCATGTGCTTCATATTCCATGTATGATTGTCAAGACCATCAATGATACACAAAATTCTCATTTTTGTACAATGTGAATCTCAAAACTTTACAAGATACATAAAAATGAACAATTTTGAAACCTCATGTGGCTAACAATAATAAATTTACAACCTTCAATGGCCACCTTCTGCCGACCCAACATATGGTACAACTAAGTTATGCTTTCTGTATAGATCTTCGATGGGCTTTCTTTTTTGCAAAGTAACTAAATATTGATACAAAAGGACGAATACAGTTGCATTTAATTACTTGATTTTATGCAGAGTAAGACTTGTATCGCGACCACCACACCTTCCTAACCTTAAACACACACACACAGCTCACCCATCAAATCTTCTCAGCAGCATTTCATAAACAGTTGGCCCCACTCTCACCCCTCCCTTAATCTCAACCCTCCTCTCCAACCTCAACAAATCCTCTCACCTAAGCCTCAATTTCATCCAACAAATCAATCCTCAATGTCTAGTACGAATGGACGAATATAGTTGCATCTAATTACTTGCTTTTTTGTAAAGTAAGACTTGTATCACGACCACCATACCCTCCTAACCTTAAACCCACACCAAACTCACCCATCAAATCTTCTAAGCGGCATTTCATCAAATAGTTGATGCCCCACTCTCACCCTTCCCTTAATCTCCACCGCCCTCTTTAACCTCCACAAATTCCCTCACCTAATCCTCAATTACATCCAACAAATAAATCCTCAATGTCCGGATGTAGGCGAAATTTGATGTGGGACTTGGGTAGGTTAGTGGGTGGGTGGGTAGGGGCAGGATAGGGGTTGGAAGGGGAGAAGAAGGGGGTGGGAGGGCATGTACTGAGAAGGAAATTCTTGATTTGGAGGGGAAGATGAGGGAGGGGTTGTTTTTGGAGGGGAAGATGAGGGAGGGGTTGTTTGGGTAGACAAAAATTAAAGTTTTGAAAAAACCTATCTTTTCAAGCCCCCCTTTTTCAGAAATTTTCAACAAAAAACCCACCTTCCACTCAAAACCCCTCATCTCCTAATTTTCCCTATGTTGAAACCCATTTAACCTCCAAGATCCACTCACTGTTAATTCACACAAACACACATATTTAATAAATAGGATTTGGTGAGTTACTTTAGGTCAAAAGCCTTGGTAGCCCAAAATTTCTCCAATCTACTCTCTCACGAGTCACCATGTAAAAGTAGGCTACCATCATCTTCATTTTTTGTTTGCTGACGTCGCCACCCGTTAGCTGTAGTCATTGCCTACTTGTCATCGCCATGCATTCGTCGTTGTCGTTGTCATCGTTGTCGCAGCCACACTGTTCTCCTGTTGCCAAAGATTGGACAGGCCATCGTCGCTCTTGACTAATTGTCTTTATTGTCGCCATCGCGACCACATCCTGCCATTTCTATCATTGCTCCATGTTTGCAACCCATTTAACATACTCTTGGATTTGGTGGCTGTGCTTGTGGTTGTGGCTCAGCTAGTTTTGGGTATGATAGCGGTTGAACTATGGTGTCAAGTGGTGGTTGTATGTTGATCAAACTGATGGTTGTGCTTGTCGTTGTACTTATAATTGTAGTGTGGTGGGGGTTGTAGTTGTGTGTATGGTTGTAATTATGGCATGAAAGTGGTGGACGTAGGACTGGCAACAGTTTTGTGCGGTGGCACCGATGGTGGGTAGGGCGAAAGTGGTGTTTGAACAGATTGATGAAGATGACGAGAATGAGAAAAATTGAAAATTGCAATGTGTAGTTGTAGAAAAATTATTAATGAGTCACTCTTGGGTAAACAGGTAAAACAAACTCATTTAATAAACGATCCAATTAACCATGAGTATATGACAGGAAAAAAATGGGTTACCCTTTTATACCCACTTACATCCAAACCCAACCCACACACCCACCTTGCCACCCCCAAGCCTGGATAAAGAGGTGAAAGCTCTGTGCGTTGGGGGAAATATATTCTCAGTTCTTTGCTAAAAGTCTATTGGGGATAGAAAAAAAGAAAAAAAAAATCTTTGACAGCAGGCCATGAATCCTTGCTAAAAATGTTATCATCCATCGGGCATATGAATGGGACACTCAACAGACAAGAATAGATTTAAAACTGTTGCCTCTTGTGGGTCTAAGCTTAAAATCTTCCATTTTACCAAATGGATAAAAATTGCATAGAGGTGATAGAAGACAAGACTTCAGTAGCGTTTGGAATCACTTCTAATTTTGGTTTTCTGTTTTCAAAAAAAAAAATCGGTTTAGTTTTTATTTTTTACAAAAATAAATGGATATTTGATTACCCTGTTTTTATTTTGAATTTTTTCTTTTAAGTGTTTGATTATACTGTTTGTATTTTAAGTTTTTCTTTGCTGGTGGTTTACGGTGGCAGTTGTGGTGGTGGGGCGTGGCAGTGGAAGGCGTAGTGGTGGCAAGCGGTGGTCACAGGCGATGGCTGTTGGTTGCTGGCGGTAGTCACCGACAGTGGCTGCCGGTCGCCGACGGCAGGCGGTGGGCATTGACGGTGGACAGTGGGAGTGGTGGTGGTGGTGGTGGTCTCAAATAAAAACCAAAACTCCTAGATGGGAGTTCTAAAACTGTCATGTTTGGTTTTCAAAACTGAAGGTTAAAAAAAAACAGTCTGTCAAACGCATTTTTTTCTGAAGAAAAAACAGAAAATCAACAAGTTATCAAACAAAGCCTTCCCTTTTCCTTTTATGTTAGAAGCTTTTGCCGTCCAGCGATTGGAGGATTCGGGTTCTAGGCACGTGCCTTTTGTATTTTATAAAGTTATAATCATTAGTTTTTTCTTTGTAGGCACACTTTCTCTTTATTTTAGTTTAAAGTTTCTGGTTTAAGTTCTCATAAAGAGAGACGAGAAATAATTCACTCATTTATTGGACTTTACAAGCAAGTGCAAAAAATATCCTAATCAACTTGCAGGGATGAGAGAATTTGCTAGAGATGCAAACCTCAAGAAAGAAAGAAGGCGGCTAAGACAGAAAGTAGGATGTTCTGGGCAGAAGTCTCTTTTTTATTTCTTCATTTCCTCTAGACGAATACAATAAAATAAAATAAAATAAAATAAAATAAAATTTGTTGAAGTACCCGTGTTGTACGAGTACGTTAATTTAAGAAGAGAAATTCTTTAACAGCCCTATTCAGTTTTCTTTGAACCAGCTGCAATACAAGATTTAGTCAGACTACCACAATCATACTTGACAGCGTTCAATAACCTGGGAAAAAGAAGCCTATAGAACACCACGTCCCTAAAGAACTTCCTCCACCATCCTGAACCATCTTGTTGCGCCCACCCAGCTATATACGACCCCGAAATCAACCATGCTGCTCGCCACCTCCTTTCTTTGACGTACTTTTCTATGGCATTGGCTGCCTCTCGCGGAACAAGTCTCCCATTTGCAACTACTGATTCCCCTATGTGGCGGCCCAGGACAACTGCGTCTTCTAGAGATGAACCCCCACCTTGGCCTAGATCCGGCGTCATCGGATGCATGGCATCACCGGCCACCGTGATTGTCCCCTTGTGTGCATTCCCGAATATTACATCCCATGGAAGCCTAAGCATAAGTGGGGACATTGTCAAAGTTGACAAATCAGCATGGCGAACAGCGTCTATGTATTTGGAAGGGAAGTCCTTGGCAAAGTTTTCAATGACCTCTCTCTGTAACTGCTCTGGATTGCCTGCTGTCATGTCTTCACCTGTAATAATCAAAACAAAGTTCCTTTATATCTTCATGAAAGAGTTAATCTACCACATTATTTCCACCTCTTTTGGATTTTCAACAATTTGAGTTGGCTCTTTTACTTTTCCTATCACAATTTCATTCTGAAATTTATCATTGTAAACATTGTGAACATAAATGTTAACGAGTCAGTCAATTTTTATATCAGTAACACTCGTCTTAGCAAGAGTTAGTCTCCGGTATGCCATGGCGATACAGAAGCAAGTTAAGCCGCCCACAAACAACATCTAAGAGTTTAGCTTTTGACTCCGGATTTTGCATCATAACTCTGTGCAATACATAAATTGGGCTTGATATGGCAATCCTTTCTTTGGCTTGTTGTGCCATGAAATTGCTTAGCTCTTTCTAGTGTCAGCATACTCAGTAGTAGTAATATGTTGTTTGAGCTGCGGCCTAAAGAAATTGTCTCGCCGAATTTTGCTGGGTGCATTTTCATGTTTTCTGGTGGAAAGAAGAGACAGCTAAAAATATATAGTAAAATGAGCTTACCTTTAGGGAGAGGATTGTTGGTTGCTAGGAACCAATAAAGCTCCTTATCGGTGAGAGGAACAAATCCTGCCCTTGTGCCCACATCTAAATATTGCCAGACATTCTGCGCATACCCATGGCCTTGAGGAAACACGGCTAACCCACGCACCGCCCATCGACCTGAATTCACTGGCTTTGTAAGGCCCAACCAACGAGCCACTACCGAGTGCACCCCATCACATCCTATCAAAATCTGTATGCTGCCATATTGTTAGAGCAATCTAAGTCTGTAATAATTCTTGTATATTCAAAAAGATGTTACAACTAATTCTTGTCAAATTCAGACACATGTTAGCTACAACGGTAATAGAAAGTACACTAAATTCCAAACATTGAATCATTTCTCGCAAAAATTATGTCTATATATTGGACCACGTTATCTATCACCACTATAGTGATGCAAATTTGCTCTACTTATGCTGCAAGCCTGCCGCACAACCCAACTACATTTAAATATCTTCAATGGCCACAGTCTCAAAGCACTTCCAACAACGCTTCCGAGTTATCACTAGAAAGTTGCTAACAATGTGTCATTAAACATTTTTAGCAACATTATTGGGTTATAGTTGTGCAAAACCTTTTCCTATATATGGCCGTAAAGACCGTCAAGCTCGTAATAAAGTTATACTAACCTTGGTTTTGATGATGGCACAATCTTCCAGTTGGAGAACAGCAATGGACGAGCCTTCTAGTTCTTGTGCTTCAATCGATTTTATCTTCGAAGAGAAACGAATCGTGTCAAATGGTAGTTCCTCTGCTAGAGCCTCCAACAAGGCCTTGCGGTGCACCGTTCTTGGACCGCCTCCACTACAGCATAGGCCCAGTATAGTAATCAGTGGTTTTGTACAAAAAAGAGTAGCTCTTAAAAATTAAAAGAGAATGGCGAAGGTCCTTCCCTCTCATGTTAGGTTACATATTTGAGTTTCATTAGGGACTATAGATTTGGAAAACAGAGGACTACCCTTATTTTAGTTGATGACTGTCATCGACTCGACCTTTATGTTATTGACACTGGCACGCCGCGACCGTAAAAATACTAACAATTAGACTTGTTGATTTAAAACTCTACTAGAGTTGTCATGTCAACGACAATAGAGCTTCGATTAAATATAACGTGGCTTCGGACTACTGCTCTCGAGGATTTACGATCGTTCGATTGAAAGGGGGAGGGAGGGGTGGATGTGATAGGAGGTGAGGCTAAGGGAGTCGGAGACTTATTGTATAATATATTTGAAGGTCCTAATCAGTCGAGGCTTAATTAGATGGGGCCACCGATCCTAAACCAGCTAATATTTTCTGCCAGAGCTTCTAAATGCATAAACGCTAGTCATAGCAGTAACAAAGTGCCGACAACGAACTGCCAAAACAAGCATTTTACATTACCAAATTATTAAATTTATATATTTGGAACAAAAATTGTAAGTGCCAATGTTGTCGTTGTGCTTCAATTCCTATACGAACCAGGTATACAACTTGCAATTCTAACTATACCAAAAAATAATTTAAAAAACTGATAATTGCAATCATGACAGGCATATCACATGTGGACATGGCAAAGAAGAACATGGCATAATTTAATTTTATTTTGTGGTGACTAATATTAGTATTTATAATGGATCGAGGTGTAAGCTTCAGGGCACCCCTATCCTGCTTTCTTTATCCTCACCTGTGAGATCCGACCATTGAGACTTCTTGCGTTGCTCCATTCTGGATATTGGTTAAAAATCCCCTACAAGTCAAACAAAGACAGAAGAAAATATAAATGTTATGGTGAATTAATAGACAAAATCTATACAGGAGCAAAGGGTGGGGTAAATAGATTGATCGTCCATTTCAAACTTCCAAAGGTTGTAGCTTTCGGGCTTACCCTCTGTTCTCATTTTAGTATATATAGTTTTATCTTCGAAACCAAAATTATGAGATAAGATTTGGTTCTAAAACAATAACATTTAATTTCTAAAAGACGAAAATGATTTTAGCCACCAACTACAACCTTACACCCAAAAAAACTAAATAAATAAAAGAGCATCTAACATGCAAAATAAAATGGTAACAGCAATTTAAACAACATAATTGCTCACCTACAAAAAGTATGTCATTCTTCTTGAATTTCATTTTGTATATCATGTCTCATTCATCTTAATACTATCGTTGATTACGCAAGATGTATTGAACCCTTGATGTTCCATTCATTGTATTTCTAGATAGATAATACCCATTACAGAAATAATTAGTTATACACAAAGTTAAAAAGATTCCAGAATTTGTCAATAATAAAATATATAAGTGCATAGCGATATGCTGTCATTTTTGTGGGAGCTGAGTACAAAAGTTGCTTCTGTTTGTGCGCATAAAGTATAAGTGATAGCAGATACCAAGAGTGACACGGTTTGGAACTGAAGAATCAAAGCTCGAGAATTGCAACATGGTGGCGAAAGAGATGTCAAACTTACTTGGTGGAAGGGGAATAAAGAGGAGAGAGCTTATGAGCAACACCAAGGGCTTCAAGTGCAAGCCAGGCATTTGGGAAGAGGCTCAAGCCAGCACCTGTTGCCCTCAGCCCTTCCGATCTCTCCAGCACCAACGCTCGTAACCCGTACCTCTTCAGCGCCACCGCCGTGGCCAGCCCCGCTATTCCGGCCCCTACTATCACCACATCCTCCACCTCCCCCATCTCCCTCAGGCTCCAGATCTTTCTGCTCAGATGGAGAATACAGATAGCAAGACGGCCAATGGGTTTGTTTAGCATGCAAAAGGGAGGCAAATTTCGGAGACTTATATACTGTGCAGATTTTACTGGATTACGGTTGCGGCTACTGACTAAAAACCAATTTGGACTTCTCGTACAGCAACGCCAATTTGAATTGTCAAGCAAAAGACCAATTTGAACTTCTCGTACAGGAACGCTGATGTTGCAACCGCTTGTGTAATGCATGACTGGTACATTTTAAGCGAGCACTAGAGGAAGTTCTGGTAAACAAAGTCTGCTGGATGGGCTGAATTAAAATGCGTCAAAGATTGGCCGAGCCAAGGCCAAACCAAAACCTGACCTGTTTGAAAGCGGGTGAAAATGGGTTGGGTCAAGAACGGATGTACGTTCATCCACATTCTTGTACCCAAAATAGATTTTCCACACCATCTTTTGGCACAATCGTGTTTCCACCAATGTACGTTCATCCACATTCTTGTCTCCCCTGTCACTAAATCTATCTCGTACATCACCATCGTGACTCTATGCGGGAGGGCTCAGTAGCAGCATTTAGAATGGACGCCTTCAATTTGCCACTGCAGTTCGGGGTGTTTATCTTTTACGGTTGCTAACTCAGAAACTCGTGCCAAGCATTAGAGTTAAACTTAGTAGCATCTAGTTTAAAAGCATCCTGTTACGCATAAAAATTTGTTGCATCTGGTCAAACAGGACAGGAATGGAGGAATAAATCAACAGTAGTGGTGGCAAAATTGGTAGGGGAGAAGGGTTCCGGTGTGAAGTATATAAGTTGGGTATAAATGGATAGCCGATCATTTAATCCAACTAGCTAAGGCACCCGTGCAACGCACGGAGCGTTCTTTAATTTCTCGAATATTGTCTAATATTTATTTTTATAGATATTTTACAACAGTTAATTTCCCTAACTTTCTAAAAATATTTTTTATAATATATTTTTATAAATTATTTATAATTGTTATTGTTTGAACAGCTAGTAAGAAATTTACTATACAGAATATTGCCTTTAAATAGAACTTTTGAAAAATTAGCATTATAAAAGCATACTTTAACAACAAAGGTAGAATGCATGATTTAATATAATCAATTTTTACTCACAAATAAGATGTGAACGTTACAATTAAAAGTCTAATAAACTTAGGATGTCTTTTCATTAACGTTTCGCGACGACATATGACAACAATCTCGTACAACTATTTAATTGAATTTAAACTTTTTAGTCTAATATTTGGAGTTTTGTAGATATAATCGTTAGTATGTATCAATGATATATCTGAAACCAATATGATTAAAAAAAGTCAGTTATTTGTACCATCACTTCCAGTTTTTTGTGAGTTTAATAAGATGTCAACGTTACAATTAAAAGTCTTATAGACTTAGGATGCATTTTTATTAACGTTTCGCGATGACATATGACAACAATTTCGTACTACTTTTTAATTGAATTTAATTTTTTTAGTTTAATATTTAGAGCTTTGTAGGTATAATCGTTAGTATGTATCAATGATATATCTGGAACCAATATGGAAAAAAAAAAAAAAAGCCAATTATTTGTACCATCACCTTCAGTTTTTTGTGAGTTTAATCTCGTAAAGAGTGTTATAAGTTACTTACTGGTGGTGTATATAAATCTCTCAATCTTCCTATAAGCATAAAGATCAAATTCACTCACCTTCTTTCTTCATGAGAAAACTCTTTGTGTATGTTATTTGTCCCATGCATAATGAAAAGGAAAAATAATATTGAAAGTGTTTCTATCTATACGTAATTTATTAAAGTGTTGCTAACATGACTTAATAAATATATCATTGGAATATTAGATTAGTGTAGCCAGGGGCTAGAAAATGGTTAACCACAAAAATATCGTCTTGCCTAAATAACGAAACTTTAAGGAATCAGAATGTGAGACCAAAATCAAA
The DNA here is from genome assembly GCA_033070095.1 of Escallonia herrerae. NCBI lineage: Eukaryota > Viridiplantae > Streptophyta > Magnoliopsida > Escalloniales > Escalloniaceae > Escallonia > Escallonia herrerae. Next base: position 31,982 of record JAVXUP010003042.1, on the reverse strand, counting down.
ATTGAAAGATAAAAGTCATTCTAGGAAAAAAAAAATTACTGTTTCTAGTCCTGAATATGATTTATGCATCTTCAAGTTACTGTATTTAAGTTCATCGCTTGTCTGCATAAGATTCTCGTCGTAAACCGTCTATGAATACTACACTAACACTACCTCTAACTACCTTAATTAGCACTATCATTGCCACTACAAATGCAGTTACATTCACCATATCATAACTTTTGCTCGTCAGTACACTTTCATGTTTCTATCATCAGCTTTTTTAGGTTCATCATTTGTTCAATCCAGTTTAGATCATAACTTATCAATAAGTACTGTAATGTAAATTAATATTACCTCGAAACACCTTAGTGTTATCGCTACAACAACTCTAGCAACAACCATCACCTCTTGCACTACCACCGTTTAGTTATGACTATCACCACCACAAGTATCAGCATAATACACACCAACATCGCTACAGCCATGGGTTGTCACTACATAATTCAAATCTCACTACCAACATTCTAATTCTACCACAACAATTATCACTATCGTAATTAGCATGACTGATCACTTGCATAATTGCATATATTACCACCCTCACACTCTCACATCTAACACCGACATTTCAATTATACCGTTACTACCCTGGAGCCACCCATGCTTCAATCTTTTTGTAGTTTTTTATGAAAGGTAAAACATTCTTATAACTAATTTATCTATTCGTCTCTTTTATTCTACAAACTTATTCTCAGTTTGTCACAAATTATTCTTCAATCGATTTTAATTTTTCTTGAAAATCCAATATAATTGGTTCTAAATATTTTGTTCATATTATGCGTAACATGTTAGATTTTAAGAAAATTGGTGCAAAAAGATGAAAGTCACAATAAAGCTTATGGAGAAATAATATTTCTTTAAAAAGAAAAAAAATATCAAAACAAATGAGATGACGTTTTGCATAACTAAAAGATTGAGGTAAAAACAAAAATATACGCTATGAAAAGCTTACCATGTAATTTGTAAAGATTAATCATTTATTTCATACATGATTTCATTGTTTACCTTTGCAAGATTTTATTTTATTTGTTTTAAGTATTTTTAAGAAGTTAGTAGTCCAAAATGAAGCCTTTTTCAATTATGTAGAGCTCTAAAAGAAGTAGATTTAATTTTTTAATTTTATTACAAAAGTCGGGTCAATGATTATACTAAAGAGTTAGTAAGTAGAGTATGATTTTTGTATTTTACATTTTTTAGATTTTATATTGTTATTTTAAAGTACTTTTGATATTTTAATAATCAAAATTAAGGCCTAATATATAAGTATATTAATTAGGTAGAGTTTTAGAAGGTTTATAATTAGTTTCTTAGTTTTATAAAGTTTAAAAATATTGCATAAATTATACCTACGAATTTTTAATAATAAATTAAGTAAAGAGTTAAATAGAGTAGAAAAAAAAGAATACCAAAATAAATAGGATTCTTGAATCTTGGACTCGAAATAAAGAGGGCAACTAAGTTAGGAGACTATCACATGCAAAGTTGAAGTTGGTAGAGTTTTAGAATGTGTATAATTATTTTTTTAGTTTTATATTGTTTAAAATATTGCATAAATTATACCTATAAATTACTAATAATAAATTATAGTAAAGAGTTAAATAGAAAAGTAGGGCCAAAGATCATACTAAAAATTAGTAAGTAGGGTATGATTTTCGTATTTTACATTTTTGAGATTTTATATTATTATTTTAAAGTATTTTTGAGGTTTTAATAATCAAAATTAAGGCCTAATGTATAAGTATATTGATTAGATAGAGTTTTAGAAAGTGTATAATTAGTTTCTTAGTTTTATAAAATTCTAAAAGTTGCATAAATCATACCTATGAATTTTTTAATAATAATTTATAGTAAAGAGTTAAATATATATAGTATTAAAGAAAAGAATACCAAAATAAATAGGACTCTTGAATCTTGGACTCTAAATAAAGAGACCAACTAAGTTAAGGAACTACCACATCCAAAGTTGAAGTAGGTAGAGTTTTAGAAGGTAAATAATAGTTTCTTAGTTTTATAAAGTTAAAAAAATATTGCATAAATTATACTTATGAATTTTTAATAATAAATTATAGTAAAGAGTTAGATAGAAAAGTCGGGCCAATGATCATACTAAAGAATTAGTAAGTAGGGTATAATTTTCGTATTTTATATTTTTTATATATTATTATTTTAAAGTACTTTTGAGGTTTTAATAATCAAAATTAAGGCCTAGTGTATAAGTATATTGATTAGGTAGAGTTTTAGAAGGTGTATAATTAGTTTCTTAGTTTTATAAAGTTTTAAAATATTGCATAAATTATACCTACGAATTTTTAATAATAAATTATAGTAAAGAATTAAATTGAGTAGAAAAGAAAAGAATACCAGAACAAATAGGATTCTTATTTTTTATATATCTAATTCAAAAGAATAAAACTCTACCTTTTAATTTTTATTGTAGTTATATATACATGGGCTACGAAGTTATTGTTTAGAAATTGTTCTGACCACAATTTGGAATACAAATTGGTTAAACCTAGAAAGTAACTCTTGGCCAAACAAAAGTTTTTTATTACTTTCCATGGGTACCAAAACATGATTGAAGAGAAACGTCTTCTAGCAAAAACTTAAAGAGTTCCTAGTTGTGGGATATGTTTTACAAAATGTGAAACTTTATCAAAGATCTAAATTTGACTTATTAGTTAATCAAATTCACCATTTGTCCAATTAGAATTACGAACTTAATTGTCCACCAATCCTACACCTATACCCCAACACCTTAGTGTTACCATTTTCTTTACCATAACCATCACTTCTGCCGTATCCCCACTGGCATTTATGTACAACACTGTCCTCGTCAACCACCACCATTCGGAAAAGTAAAACATGACATCTTTTTTCATCGGCTTGCTAGCATCAATAGTGCTCGAGAACTCATACTCATGAAAAAGTAACTTTTAGCAATATGAAAAGATTAACTCTATTGATTTAAGGTTATGAATTTTTTTTAACTTAAGTCTGCTGCTGTTCTCAGTCTTCTTTCCTTGGTCCAAAAAAAAGTAATTTAAAATTATAGTAATAAAATAGATAGCAATAAATTAATAGAGTTAATGACACGATTACTTCCCAAATACCATTGATGAACAGTATCCTGAAGATAACATCGTTAGAAATAGTTCTTTTAAGTCACCTCTAATGGCAACTTGAAGAACTTGATTATGTTCGGAATGTAATTTACAAAATGTTCTTGAAAAAGTACCCAGAACAACATTAAGGTAGAAATATTGATCAAGGTGCTAATGGATTTAATCTTCAAGTGTTGCAAGGTGTCAATGGAGTTTATTATTCTTTTTCCTTCAAATAATCTAGATTAGTAGTTCTGTAAACCTAATACATTTTTAATCTTGCAAAATTAATCCATGAAAGGAGGAAGTAAAACAAAATGTAAATACACATCTTGAATGATAAATTACAAACTTTCAAGAAGAATCTTTACGATCACTTCTTGAATCGGCATTAACTGTATAACTATGCCTATGCTTCGATCACTTCATAAGTAACCGCATAGGCACAGCATAACTAAAAAATTGAGGCAAAAACAAAAATATACGCTATGAAAAACTTATATTTTAATTTGTAAGGATTAATCAATAATTTCATACATGATTTTCGTTGTCTACATTTGCGAGATTTTATTTTATTTATTTTAAGTGTTTTTAAGAAGTTAGTAGTAAAAAATGAAGCCTTTTTCGATTATGTAGAGCTCTAAAAGAAGTAGATTTGGTTTTTTAATTTTATAAGATTTACAAAAGTCGGATCAATGATCATACTAAAGAATTAGTAAGGTATGATTTTTGTATTTTACATTTTTGAGATTTTATATTGTTATTTTAAAGTATTTTTGAGATTTTAATATTTAAAATTAAGGCATAATGTATAAGTATATTGATTAGGTAGAATTTTAGAAGGTCTATAATTAGTTTTTTAGTTTATAAAGTTTAAAAATATTGCATAAATTATACCTACGAATTTTTTAATAATAAATTAAAGTAAATAGTTAAATAGAGTAGAAAAAGAAAAGAATACCAAAACAAATAGGATTCATGAATCTTGGACTCTAAATAAAGAGATCAACTAAGTTAAGGGACTATCACATGCAAAGTTGAAGTAGGTAGAGTTTTAGAAGGTGTGTAATTAATTTTTTAATTTTAAAAAGTTTAAAAATATTGCATAAATTATACCTAAAAATTTTTAACAATAAATTATAGTAAAGAGTTAAATAGAAAAGCCGGGGCAAAGATCATACTAAAAATTAGTAGGGTATGTTTTTTGTATTTTACATTTTTGAGATTTTATATTATTATTTAAAGTGCTTTTGAGGTTTTAATAATCAAAATTAACGCCTAATGTATAAGTATAATCGAGATTACTCATGAATGTAGATTTCACGAATCAAATAAGCCACTACTTAATACAATTAGAATCATATTAACAAAAATTGTGTAGAATACTGAAAATGTATTTCATTTTGGTACATCACTATACTAATAGATTATATCAATATATTTAAAACTACTATAAAAGTGAAAATGTATTTAGTTTTCACTAATGTTCTAATTCTTTATATCCTCTTTTAATTATTATGTAACATGTATTGCTAGAAATAATATTTTACTACTTGATTTGAGTAAAGAAATGTCAAATGCAGAATAATTTTTGCTCATTCCTAGCTTATCGTACTTACACATATACCAAAAAAAAATTGTGTCTTATAAAATTTTTATTGTCTTTGAATTTAGATTTGTAAAATTTAATGGGGACATTTTCATATAGTTTTGTAATCGTTCAAATTTTTATATACTCAAAATCATTAATAATATGAATATTAAAACATATAAAATAAAGCATTCAAAAAGTAAAGCATGCAATAAATAATCAATTATTGCACATCAAATTATAACTTTACTCCTTTTAAAGTAATATTAGTACTAATTTTAGTTTTGTACCAAAAAAAAAGTGAGCTTACACATCCAAGAAATCAAACATATCTATATATATTTTTATTTTTTTTTTACTTATTAACCGTTGAATGAACTTTTTATCAATATTCTATCTAAGTAAATATAGGTATTTTCTTCTTTTCCATTTTATGGTTCATATATCAACATTCTCATTTTATGGATGATTCTGATATGATTGATGACTATTATTAAAACTCAACACATAAGGTAAAAAAGGACACAAATCATTATTTAGTAAATATTTGGGTAGACTTAAATAACTTACTATATTATGCCATGAAACTTTGTAATAGAGAATATAGCACATGGAGCTATTTCACTTACTTTCAAATAAACACCCTATAAAAAGATATTATATAGCATTATGTATTGGCAATATCTATGTGTAATTGTTTTTTTCATGGTCATGTTTGATGATTTTTTTACCATTCGATTTGATGTATTTTTGAAGACTTTCTAAGACAATTTAAATATATGCATACAATGTAGTACTAATGATTATCTTAATTTATTATAAAATTTTAGATTGTTTTACAAAAGTTTTGCATATGATTGAAGTTAAACAATTATAAAGTGAAGACTATTCTTACTCATGTAACACTTTGCAATATTGAGGTCAAACAATTAAAAAAGAAGAAATCTTTTATCTTGTGAAGTATTAATATTAAAATTTTACATATGATTTTCATAATTTACCTTGGTGATATTTTGTGTTGTTGTTTTAATTTTTTTTGAGATGTTAACTAAATTTATCATAAAAGTTATTAGTTATTAGTTAACTAAGTTTATGATTTTAACTAAGTTTTTTGAGATGTTAACTAAATTTATCATAATTTAAGGCCTAATATGTACATTTTACAGTTATTAGTTAACTAAAATTATCATAAAAGTGTCATAGTGGTTGATACAAATTTTGCAAAAGATTGAGATAGATAATTATATAATGATGATTATGCTTATTGTCAAATAGACTGTAAATGGTTGATTGAGTTTATAATAGATAATATACTTAAATGATTATAATTTTAGACTTATGAGTTATATTGGTTTAGGTTTTTATTTCACATACTATTGGAAACATTTTTTTGAATTTAAAATTTATTTAAGCTTTAGTAATCAAATTAAATCCTAATAACTTAATTAGTTGATGAGATGAACCTTTAGAATGTGACGCTACTTAGTTAAAAATTAATTTGTAGAGTAGCTTGCTATTTTTATATCTTAAAGTACTTTTGAAAATTTAGCCATATTAGGTATGATTTTTTTTTTTTTGTGTCTATTAAAGAATGTGACTTATAAAAGAGTTTGAGATTATATAATTAAAAACTAATTTTTTAACTATCCTCTTATCTTGATATATCAAAAATACTTTTAAGTTTTGTATGTTCCGTAAAGAGAGAAGATAGTTAAGGTTTCTCATATATACATTTGTCGGATTTGATTTTGTTATATTTAAGTACTTTTAAGGTGTTATTTGTCAAAATTCAAGGCCTAATAAGAATTTATAGATTGATTAGATAGAGATTTTAAAATTTTGATATTCCAGTTTTATAGTTAAGGTTTACAAAACTTCGGCCAAATATACCCACAAAATGTTTAGTAAAAACCATTGTAAAAACTTAAGAAGTAGGATTGTAAATATTTTTCACATTTAAAGTCTATTTAAGTGCTACTAATCAAATTAAATTCTAGTAAGTTAACCAATTAATAATGCAAAGTGCTAAAATATTGTCAAATTAGAATAATATTTTTCAAACTTTATTTTAAAGAGAAATGGTACATATTGTTGTAGTTGCAATACCTAATTTTTAAGTTGATATCTGATGTATTATAAAAAAAAAACATAGTCTTGTACACGTAAATAAAGTTAAAATAATTACTAACTAATTGATTATGCCTACATTTGTATGATAAATTAGAATGGAACTTTGTAACATTACAAAAAAGAATTAGTAAGTAGGGTATGATTTTCGCACTTTACATTTTTGAGATTTTATATTGTTATTTCAAAGTACTTTTGAGGGATAAAATAACTACGAATTAATTGATTATGCCTACATTTGTATGATAGATTAGAATGGAACTTTGTAACATTACAAAAAAGAATTAGTAAGTAGGGTATGATTTTTGCACTTTACATTTTTTAGATTTTATATTGTTATTTCAAAGTACTTTTTTAATCATATTGTTATTTCAAAGTACTTCTGCCACATAAGTTTCAACTTTGCATGTATTAGTCCCCTAACTTAATTATTTTTGAAATTTTACTAAAAAATTAGTAAGTAGGGTATGATTTTCGTATTTTACATTTTTGCGATTATTCTAAAGTACTTTTGAGGTTTTGATAATCAAAATTAAGGTCTAATGTATAAGTCTATTGATTAGATAGAGTTTTAGAAGGTGTATAATTAGTTTATTAGTTTTATAAAGTTTAAAAAAATTGCATAAATTATACCTACGAATTTTTTAATAATAAATTAAAGTAAAGAAGTAAATAGAGTAGAAAAAAAAGAATATCAAAACAAATAGGATTCTTGAATCTTGGACTCTAAATAAAGAGACCAACTAAGTTAGTGGACTACCAAATGCAAAGTTGAAGTAGGTAGAGTCTTATAAGGTGTATAATTAGTTTCTTAATCTTATAAAGTTTAATAAAAATTGCATAAATTATACCTACGAATTTTTAATACTCAATTATAGTAAAGAGTTAAATAGAAAAGTCGGGTCAATGATCATACTAAAAAATTAGTAAGTAGGGTATGATTTTCGTATTTTACATTATTCTAAAGTACTTTTGAGGTTTTAATAATCAAAATTAAGGCCTAATGTATAAGTATATTAATTAGGTAGAGTTTTAGAATGTGTATAATTAGTTTTTTAGTTTTATAAAGTTTTTAAATATTGTGTAAATTATACCTACGAATTTTTTAATAATAAATTATAGTTAAGAGTTAAATAGAGTAGGAAAAGAAAAGAATACCAAAACAAATAGGATTCTTGAATTTTACATATCTAATTCAAAAGAGTTGGACTCTAAATAAAGAGACCAACTAAGTTAGGGGAATATCACATGCAAAGTTAAAGCTTACGTGTCAGTAGGAGAAGGCTCTTAAAAAGTCCTATTTGTCGCAAAGATAGAGTTCCAAAAATCCAACGTGTCGTAATTTTAAGTAAAGGCTTCAGCTATATATATATATATATATATATATATATATATATATATATATATATATATATATATATATATATATACATAGAGTTGTCAAAGGGCCGGGCTTGGGCCGGCCCAGCCCAAGCCCATCGGGCCTGCTGTGGGGCCGGGCCAGTGGGGCTACCAACCGGGCCGGGCCGGGCCGGGCCTGCCGAAGGCAAACCTAGGCCCAGTCCAGGCCCTGGCCCTAGGCCCAATAGCTAGGGCCGGGCTTGGGCTTGGGCCGGGCCCGGGCCCTTTTTTTTTTCTTCTTGTTATTCAATTTTAAATTTCATCTCTAGGCAATATTCACAATTTAACGAACCTAATCTTTATCCTTTTATTTCATTATAAATAATATACATATATATGTATGTATGTATATACATATTTATTTGTTAGCCATTATATTTTTTATTATATGTTAAACATTTTCATACTCTTCTTGGTGAGCTTTATTAATAAAATCTTAACACATAACAATTTATATAGAAAAATAATAAATGTATTCATAGGCCCTCCTCCTTTTATCCGGGCTTGGGACCGGCTGCTTGTAAACAAACAGGCGAAGTTACCTATTTTTTTATATATACGAAAAAATATATATCTTGCTTGTAAAAATTTATTTTATATATATGGAAAAAAAGTATATTTTGTGAAAAAATTTATTCTTAAAATTCTAACAATCAAAATAATAATGCATGTCTATCCAAAATATCAGCAATCAAAGATCAAGAAATCTGCAACGTCAACCAAAAGGATCAAAAGAGGAAAATAAAAACAAATTACCTAATCATCCAGAAGTACTTCAATATCCGAGTCACTGCTCTTCCTATCATCAATCGGTTTATCTTGCTCGCGGTATTTCGCATCAAGATAATCCTTCCAACATACACATAGCTCGAGCGACTCGGGGTTAAGACGACTCCTCCTGTCATCCAAAACCCTCCCGCTGGCTGAAAATGCCGACTCTGAAGCAACCGTGGAGGCTTGCACTGGCAGTACATCCCGTGCAATTTGGGATAAAGTTTTATACATGTTTTGATTTTGTTTCCAAAAATTTAACAAATTAAAATTAACCTGTTCTTGCCTTGATAAATCAGAATAATGATCAGTATTTGCATATACACCAATCTCATTAAAAGAGGAAAAAGTATACGAACCTGCCGAATTAGAAGTACCTTCACCTGGTAGTTGTCTTGCTACTAGATGTTCAAAGCCCTGAAGGTATGGCGCATAATACCTCTCAACAGTGGATGATGATGTAGCTCGCCCGCGCACGTCAGCAGAATTACGATAGACGTTGAACAAGTCCTCAAACCTCTTGCTCACTTTTGCTGTGAATGCGGTTGTCTCCTCTGCTGTGTAGCACATTAATTTCGATATCTCTTGTATCGAGGCGTTCACGCCATGCAACTTTAACCTAGGATCTAAACAAGTAGCCACAGTAAAAATAGCAGGCAGTTTACTCCAATATTTATTAAATTTTTGATCCATCACTTTTACTATTTCCTTAAAGGGTCCTATATATCTCCATTTTGTTAACATTGTAGCCATCTTCAGAATTTCTATTACAGCGAGAGGAGAGGTGGGATAGTACGTACCAGACAATAAATTGGTAGACGTGTAGAATACCTCCAAAAATTCAGCTAGGTATGTGGCCATCTGCCATTCCTCTTGAGTTGGCAAGCCGGCTGGGAACTGGGTTAGTAGAAAATGCGTATAGACTTCTCGGTATGCCAGAATGTGTAAAAGCATGTGGTATGTAGAGTTCCACCTGTGGACCACATCTGTAACTGCTCTCCTGCGAGGCATATTATATTGAACACACAACGTTTTAAATTGTTGTGTTCTCGGACTCGAGCTATTAACATACGCTGTCATACCCCTCATTTTGAGAAGAATATCTCCTGCAGCAGCTAAACCATCTTGAACAATTAAATTAATAATGTGACAAACACAGCGAACATGAAATAATTCACCATTAAGTACAGGTTGAAGCGTCTCCTTTAAAGCTGCAACAGCAACTTTATTATTAGAAGCATTATCAAAACTAACACTCATAATCTTATCCTTAATTTTAAATGTGGTGCATGCTTTTAATATAAGAATAGCAATGTTCATTCCATCGTGCGGATAAGGGAAGTGCTCGAAAGCGATGATTCTCTTGTGCATAACCCAATCTACATCAATCCAATGAGCGGTCACACAAGAATAACTAACAAAAGTATAAGGAGATTGCCAAATATCAGAAGTAAGACTAACTTTACCTTCAAATTTATCGAAATAATCGATAAGGCGTGCTTTAGCAGCATTGTACTGTCGGAGTGCATCGGATCTAGTTGTGTTTCTATGAACCTTTTTGTACAAAGGTTGAACGTATGTGTTCATATATCTAGAGTGCTTAGGATTATCGGCAAAAGAAAAGGCTTGTTCATCATGAATAACAAATTCAGCGAGACCGTCTCTTTGCTCTCGCTGATTATAAACAAATAACTTACCGTCAAAAGATAACTGCGTTTGGGTAGGTTCGACGTGGCCTTGTCGAGGTGCACACAGAGGGTAATGCCTGTTAAGATGTCCATTACCACTACCAGACGAAAATAATTTAGCGCAGTACTTACATCGAGCTTTTCGGATGCCGTCCACCATAACTACATCGAAATGATTCCAACACTCGGCTTTCTTTTTTTTCCCCTTTTGGACTTCTGGCTCATTACCGGAGGCATTGCTCGGCCCTTCTTCATCATGACCAGGCATAGGGTTGAGATTATGCCACGGAGTAGTAGCTTCGCCAACCGAGCTGCGTCCTTGACTATAATGCGGGGGGTCTTCATCAGGCGTGTATTCAAAATCTGGAATGTTTTGATTGAACTCCCAATTGGCTTGGGTATCTATCATACAGCCTGTACTCATTCGTCCAGGAACGAATGGTTGTGTTGGTGCTTGGATTGGTGTTTGTGATGGCCGTGGCGCTGGCGCTTGTGCTGGTGGTGGTGCTTGCGATGATGATGATGTTTTTCGTGATGACGATGCACGCCTCATTTTCTTCAATAATCCAGCCATATTTCGAGCTAAACTTTGTAAGAGTAACTAAATACACAAGTATAAAAGTAGTAATAAGAAATAACAATTAAAAGAATGAACGAGTAACAAATATTAGAGAGTTAGTAATTAAAAAGAATTTAGCAAGACTAGTAATTAATAAACAAGAGTACTAATTAGTAAATACTAGTAGTAATTAGCAAGAGTAGTAATTGGAGAGGAAAATAGTAGCAAAGCTTGTAGAAATATAGAATGTTTAGGTAAGAGAGAGTAAGAAGATTGGTGTGAAAAATTAGAGAGAAATGGTGTGAATTTATAGATTTTAGAAACTTCACAAAAGACCAAAATACCCCTACAAACTATCCGTTTATAGTTGTTGGGGAGGGTAAGAGTGTAAAGGAGTTGAAAAATATAGGTTAGACTAAAATACCCCCCAAACTAGCCGTTATATTGCTGTTGGGGGGATAAAAGTGGAATTTTGGAAAAGGGGTGGAAGAAAGGGGGGAAAAACAAAAAAATTCAAACAAGTGGGGCCGCAGACCGGGCCAGACCCGGGCCGCAGACCGGGCCAGACCCGGGCCGACTTCGGGCCGGGCCAAACCCGTTTCCGGGCCGGGCCGGGCCGGGCTTTTTTGCAGCAAATGAAGGCCTGGTCCAGGCTCAGGCCCCAAGCCCGCTGTGCTGGGGCCGCTACTGTTCATGGACGGGGCCGGGCCAGCCCGGGCAGGGTCGGGCCAGCCCGCGGGCCGCCCGGCCCGTTTGACAACTCTATATATACAGATTAGTTACGGGATACTTGAGTTATGTCTTAAACGTTTTGGTTTTACCCATTTATGACCAGTTACATCCATCTCTCTCACCGATTTTATTTTCATCATTGGCCTAAAAAAATTACCCCCACCCATGCAACCACCATTGTTGTTGCCACACTCGTACCCACCTCCAATCCGTTGCGGCCACACGCATACCCATCTCCGCTGACGCCATATGAAACACCCTTAGTACCCACAACCACAACTACCATCCCACAATCACCACCACGCACCAAACAAAACAACCACCACCACGCACCAAACTAAACAACCACCACCATCAACATTCCCCAACCACGATTATTAGTCCATCACAACCAAATCAACAAACAACCACAACCACCACAGCACTATAACCTATATTGTACCAACGACTACTACCACTCTAAACGTCGCACCACTTGAGCCAACCGTCATGTTCAAGGTTTATAACCTTTGGCTAAGGCGTAGATATATTCCAAATCAAAGTCAATGGCGCAACGGGTTGAAGATTTAGCAAGGAAAAATATTGTCCAAGGATGCTCGTGCCTTTTTTATGTATCATGATAGCAACAAGTAATTGTCTCTCACTAGGAGAATAAAACCTCTCCTAGCTCGGTATAAGTACCTCAAAAGTCTGAGATACGTCGAACCACATTTACTCCTAACATGCTTCAACATGCTTTCTTCACATTAACTATTGGAAATTCTTCGCTAGAGCCCCTCCTGGGTATCCTACTCGTCACCATTTACTCGTGGCGTGCTTCACAAGTTTGTTCCCGTGCATCGGGTTCCATCCAGTTGACGTTGGTTGCGGTCATTTTTTATCCGCACCATTTTTGCACCATCTATGGGACTGACTAGCCTAGAGATCTTGAAGGAAATACGTCAGGTGAAGAACGAGATAAAAGAATTTTAGAAGTCCAATTGGGAAGGATCAACCAAGAAGACGACCACAGCTAGCCTCGGCGGCCCGTCCGACTGTCGGTGGTTCGGGTAACGGTTAGCAGAAAGATCGACAGAGGCCATGAGGTTGCCAGTTTCAGAGCCCAGTCGTCGCTCGTCAATAGCGTTAGTCCGACAACGCTCCCCTCAGTGTGAAGGCCACAAGTAGCAGCCGCCACACCAGTGCTGCCGTGAAGCAGCCTCTATTTTGAACAACCATTTTCTCGCAATAACATCAACAAATCGGCCACATAGAGTTGTAGACCAAAGCAAGCCACCAAGGGGCCGTCGCAATCAACGCCTCCTTCTCCGATCACCCAACCGCAAGACAGTCTCTACGACCACCGCCATCGATGGGTATCATCACAGCCACCACAGGGCCACCATGGCGCCATCACAAAAGCAACAGAGGAGCGGCGCCACTAGAGCCACAGATTATCAAGAACAAAAAAAAAGGTCAGAGCATCACCAACGGTCAATCAATGGCCACTGCTGCATCATTGTGAGAAGATGGGAGAAAGCTCTTCCGCCGTACACCACCATCAGTGGCCGCTGTCGTTGAATCTTCGAACAGCCATAGTGGCTGCTGCCCGACGATCCAAGCGCCCATATGTTAACCTCCATCCGAAATCTCTAAAAAGAAAACAAAGAAAGTTATTCACATAGGCACCGCCACCAGCACCGTTGAGGCACGCCGTCGTGCCCAATAGCACCGACGTCGCCCTTCTGTATAGCTTCAAGCTGTTGCAATAATCAGTAGATCGTCTGAAATGATCTCTTCAGTCCACCTCAAACCAGACATGTGGCGCTGCCAAGACCGCGCCTTGGACGGTGATACTGTAGCAAGCTGCACGCCATCGTCGCTGCTCTGTCAAGATATACGCAATGTCAATTGCCGCTACTCTTTCCAGATCCAGTCGACCGCGACCAACGACTTCCTCGCCCCCTTTGTAACCAAGTCCTCGCCATCGCGACCGGGGAAAATTCGGCAAGCTGTCAAAATGGCATTTGTCGTATATTTTCAGATTACAAAGAGCCCTATCAACTAAGATTAAGCCTCTAACTAAGCCTATAATTGAGCTATTTAAATTTTTAGATTTAAGCCCTATAATTAAGCTATAATAATATTGAAGAATTTAGATCTTAGAGTTAAGACCTGTAATTAAGAGTCCGTTTGAGATTGATTAAAAAGAGCAGATTCAGCTTAAATTTTAATCAGTTTTCAAAATCTGAATTAATCAGAATCAGTTTGCTATTTGGTAAAAGTAGTTATAAACCAGATTAAATCTATAAAGAGTATTTGGATAAAAGTACTTAAATCAGTTTCACTATGACAAAATGACCATAGAGGACACTCAATAAACATATTCTAATATATCCAAGTAACGTTAATATAACTTTTATTTGTAAATAACTATAATGCCCAAATAAATTATTAAAATAACTATTTTCACGTTCCTACAGAAGTTGTTACGTTTTAATTTTAAATTAAAAACATAAACACTCTCATGTTATTACTTATAGCACGATAACATCCCTAAATTACAAATAAAGTTTATCTTAAGCAAAAAAAAGATTATCTAGTTATAGGAGAAGAGTTTAGCAATAGGAAAAGAGATAAACTCCAAAAACTATCTAAGATAATTAATTAAGGGGTATTAGAGGTCTTTTGTGAAAAATACGAGGATAGGATATTAAATTAGAAGGTCAAATCTGATTATGAAAAAAGTGATTGTTTCATAATCCTCACTTTTGAGGATTATAGATTAAATCAATTTTTAGCTTTTAAAATGGGTTAAATCTTTTAATCTCTTTTACTAAATACCCACATACCTGATTTAATCTAGATTAAATCAGGTTTGATCATTCCATAATCAATTCCAAATACCATCTAAGCTATACAAATATTGAAGAAATCTTGTCTGCAACAAATCTTGTATGTCAACACTCTCCCTTAAGTTGGAGCATTCAAATCACAAATGCACTACTTGGACTTTAAATACTGAAATTGATTACGACCAAGAGATTTGGTAAACATATCAGCAAGTTGATCATGGGAAGAAATCTTCATGGTATGTATCAAACCCTTTTGTAGTTTTTCACGAATTACATACCAGTCGAGCTCAATATGTTTAGTACGTTCATGAAAGACAAGATTAGCGGCAATGTGAATGGCAGCTTGATTATCACAATATAGAAGAACTGGAGTCATCAAAGACATGCCAAGGTCACGTAACAGGTATGAAAGCAAAGTAAGTTCACACGTTACGACAGCCATGGAACGATATTCGGCATCTAAAGAGGAGTGGAAAACAGTGGTTTGCTTCTTTGTCTTCCAAGAGACAGGACTAAAACCAAGAAAAATATAATATCCTATCATAGAATGCCTAGTCATGGGGAAACTTGCCCAATTAGAATCACAAAAAGCTGTTAAGTTAAGCTTAGACTTGGTGCGAAAAAAATGCCTTGGCCTAGAGAACCTTTCAAATAACGCATTAAATAATAGGCATCATCCAGATGAGGTTGCCGAGGCTAATGCATCAACTAACTTAGTACATTAACAGTGTGGACAATATCATGGCGAGTGACAGTGAGATAAATGAGGCGACAAACTAAGTGTCGATACGGGGATAGATCAGAGAGTAGAAGTCTTGCATAGGTTAAAAGTTTTAAGTTCTGCTCCATGGGAAACTCAAAGGGACGAGCACCAAAGAGACCATAATCATCAAGAATATCAAGACTATATTTGCTTTAGGGAAGATAGAGACCACGAGAAGAGCGTGCAACTTCGATACCCAGAAAGTATTTCAAAGAACCTAAGTCTTTTGTGTAAAATTGGTCACAAAGACGAGCTTTGATATGCTCAAGTAAAGTTGCATCAGAACATGTAATGAGAACAAAAAATGAAGCACCCCGTTGATGAAGAGTAAATAAAGAATAATCAGCGTGTAATTGAGTGAAGCCAATGCTTAGGAGTGCATTAGAGAATTTAGAAAACCAATTGTGAGACTCCTATTTGAGTCTGTATAGGGATTTTTGGAGTCTTGCAAACAAGGTTCTCTCCTTTGCAACAGTAACCAGGTGGTGGAGTCATGTATACTTCTTCAGCAAGGTCACCGTGTAAAAAATTATTATGGACATCCAATTGATGTATAGGTCAATTACGTGCAATAGCAATTATAAGAAGAACCCGAAGAGTTACGAGTTCAGCAACAGGAACAAATGTGTCATGATAATCAATGCCCTCAATCTGAGTGTAACCCTTGGCAACAAGGCACGCCTTGTAGTGTTCAATAGATCCATCAACGCGTCTTTTGATTTTGGAAACCCATTTAGGAGGCAAAGGGACAAGGGACCAAGCAGTGTTTGTAGTCAAGGCTAAAATTTCAGATTGCATTGCATCTCACCATTCCTGAAATTTCATGGCTTCGTGGAAACTGGTAGGCTCACTAGTAACAGTTATGGTAGTAAGGAAAGCTTTATAATGGGAAGAAAAATGATCATAGCTTAAGAAAAGAGAAAGAGGATTACATGTACCTTGTCTAGCAGCCAAAGATGAATTAGAATGGGCAATAGACACATAGTAATCTTGAAGGTAACTGGGTGATTTTTGGGTGCGGGTAGGTCAACCGGGGTCATGTGGAACTGGAGTATCGTGTTCATTATTAGGTGGGGAATTATAAAGAAGGATCGGAGGGTTAAGGTTAGATGTATGAGGATAGACAAGTGTAAGAGGAGGCATGTCTATTTCAGGTGGAGGTAAAGGAAAAACAAAAGAGAGAGGAGGTAAGAGAATGATGTACATGATAGGGAAAAATAGTCTCATGAAAGACAACATCACGAGTAATGTAAACATGTTTGTTGGAAAAATCATACACTTTGTAACCTTTCTGAGCATGGGGATTGCTTATAAAAATGCCAGGAGAAGCACTTTTATCAATTTGGTGGCTACTATTGGTGTTACGTCTAAAAGAAAGGCAACCAAAAACTTTAAGATAGGAGAGGTTAGGTTTTTTGTGGAAAAGGAGTTAATGAGGGGTTTTATTATTAAAGAGGGGGGTTGGGAGAAGATTTATGAGATATGCAACAGTGAGAACACATTTCTCCCAAAATTGTAATGGTAGGTTAGCTTGGAACCGTAATGCCCAAGCAATGTTTAGAAGTTGGCGATGTTTACGCTCCACAACACTATTTTGTTGGGGAGTATAAACACAACTAGACTGTTGACTGACACCTTGGGAATGGAAAAAGTGATGAGTAACGTTATTAAAAAATTCACGGACATTTCGGAGAGAACTTGGCAAACAGAGGTGTTAAATTAGGTGTTGATCATAGTAAAAAAAAAATAATGAATTAGAGTGTTAGCTTATGTTTTGTGATTCATTAGGTAAACCCATGTACTACGAGAAAAATCATCAACTATAGTTAGGAAACAATGTGCACCAAATAAAGAGGTGGTACTATAATGACCCCAAATGTCAGTATGAATTAAATCAAAACAAGATTTTGTAACAATCGTACTGACTGGAAAAGGTAACCGAGTTTGTTTGGTAAGAGGGCACACAGTTGGTAAGAGGGCACACAGTGCAAGTACATTTGTTGGAAAAGGAAAAAGTACTGTCCAGTACTTAAAGTTTAGGAGAAAAGGGAAAAAGCAAGATGGCCAAGACGCTGAGGCTATAAATCAAAATTAGAACCAGGAAGAGTCATGGATGCCAGATATGGAGACGAATCCAAAAAATAAAGGTAACCATGCATTTTAGTCGTCGTCAAAATCATCTTCGTCTGTGGGTCCTAAAAGGTACAAGAATCGTGAGAAAAAGTGATAATGAATGGAGACTGAATAGTAAGCTTAATAATAGATAACAGATTGAACTGAAAGGATGGAACATGGAGAACATCATTAAGTGTGAGTTTGGGAAATAAGGGTATACAACCAATTCCAGTAACAGGGACGTTAGATCCATTTGGTAAACAAATGAAAGAAGATGACAGAGTGCAAGAAGAAAATAATGTGATATTTGAAACCATATTTTCAGTAGACTCAGTAGCTATAATCCATAAACGGATGAGGAGATGATGTAGGCAAGAAGAGGGAAGTACCTGCAAAATTAGCTAATAGGTGTGAATTACTAGTAAGAAGCAATGTTAGAAGTTACATGATATGATCAGGAGTAAGAGATGGAGATGCATGTGTTCGTGCCACATCATTAGAATTGCGAGGTGCTTGCTGATGACAGGTGCGATTAACTTGAGTGTGGTATAATATTGAGGGGGTTAGGTTTGCAAAAAAAAGCCATGAAGGAGATTAGCTGATAGGAGATTGGTTGGCTGGAATTGTAGGCTCTAATACCATGTCAAAATGGTATTTGTTGTAAATTTCCATATTACAAAGAGTTTTGTTTATATTCACTGATCAACTAAGATTAAGCCTATATAACCAAGCCTATAATTGAGCTATTTAAATCCTAGAGTTAAGTCCTATAATTGTGCTATTTAAATCCTAGAGTTAAGCCCTATAATTAAGCCATAAAAGTATGGAAGAATTTAGATCCTAGAGTTAAGACCTATAATTAAGCTATACAAATATTAAAGAAATCTTGTCTGCAACAAATCAAATCTTGTATGTCAACACAAACATCAATAACACCCTACCCGGCGATTTTCCAGTCAGTGGACACTTCACAATTGGTGTTTGAACGACCAAACATGCTCTCCTTCGCTGTCGTATGGTCAGACTACTTGTCGGCCTTCGTTTGCTCCGACACTGCCATGGAGAAGGAGATCAGATGCAACCTCTGACAGCGCTATGGCCATGCTTTTCGTGAAGGAGAAACTGGTGACAGGCATATATATATATATATATATATATATATATATATATATATATATATATTAATCCGTCTTCTACATAATGAGTGGACAATATTTTGACAAAAATACCCTCATGCTCCATCCACTACATTATATAGCAGACAAGTAGACACTACCTTTTTCTCTCTTTCTCTCTTCTTTCTCATTAATTTTCTGACACACATCTCTCTCTCTCTCTTTCCTTTCTCACGTCAATTTTTGACTTTCTCTGTCCTTTTTCTCTCCCCTCTTTTCTCTCAAATCCTTTTTGTTCTTTCTCATGCTCCTCTCCCCTCCTTTCTTCTTTCTCTCTAGTGTCCTTGCAGTACCACCATTTGAAAAATTATGTTCGACTTATTGAGATTATCAAATGCTCTTTGTTGCTATTGCCTTGCTGGATCTAGGTTGGGATTGGGACCTTGGGTCACATTGCTTGTATCCTGAGTAAAAGTATCATTCTAAATGACTGAAACTTTTTGTCACTTCATTCTGATTTCAAGTTGTGTATTTTCCTTTTTGGTATTGTGGTTGGGAATGTTATGAGGTGATGAGAAGTATTTTGTTGTTTGGCATCAGCTGCCTAAGCCTTTTATTTGTTCCAAGATATAAATTAAGCTTG